>JAVXUP010001544.1:0-219109 GCA_033070095.1 Escallonia herrerae
TTTCCCTGTTCCATGAGAAATAGAAAGTCCAGATGATTCAAATTTTCGTGAACACTCGAATCTTTAAAACTCTTGTGCTCAACGCTTGTCAAACAAAAAGAAGAACAATCATCATAGCACAAGTAATGTTCCATACCAGAGCCAATCATCATAAGTCGATCAATTGCATCAACCAAATCCATAAGTGAGGATGGAGTTTGTTGGGCATGTATATAAGGATAGCAGCACACAGTTCCCCAGAGTAAAGCCAACTTAGACTCCTGAAATGAAATACACAATGGATCCTCAGGTATGGCATCATTGATTGTTCCAATCCAATAGCCAATAGCGTCCTGGAAGAAAGTGCGTATCTTTGAGAGCTCATTGTCGGATGTCCCATCCAATAAGCTGGAGCACTGGACTTGCAGTCTCTCACACAAAGTAAGCAGCAAATATACAACTTCTTCCACTGATGTTTCAATCAAATCATTGAAAGCGCTGAAGTCCAATGGAAAAAACCAAATAGAGAGAACAAAGTACATGCATAGTAAGCATCCAGATGTTATATGACCATAGAAAATTTATAACCAGTATGAAAGTAGCTTTATAGTGAACACTAGTCATATCAAAATCACCTTAAGATACTAATTCTGAAGGCGTGGAGTATGCAGGGATCCTTTAATACCAGCTCTTTAAGAAAAGTCAGCAAACTGAAGCCAAACAGTGCAACATCAGATTCATGTATATAAATATTGTATTTCAATAGTGTATACACAAATGAATGTAAACAGAGAGAGAAGGGTGGTGTGTGTGAGAGTGAGAGCGAGAGCGAGAGTGAGAGTGTGAGAGAGAAAGAGAAAGAGAGAATGGGGAGGGGGCTAGAACCAAAAGGGCACCTAATAAACAAGGCTACTGGACAAAAGGATCAAAATTAGAATGAGCGCAATACCTGGAATTCCTCAACTCAAAAACTGGAGCCCATTGCAATGACACTTGAGAGAGAGCTGAGAGATTGTTAGCAAGATGGAGACCCTCGAGAAGGCAAAGCATTAACTGTAGAATTTTTTCCGTAAGTTTGCATGATTGATCCTCTGCCTTCACCATACTAGAAGGCATGACAAAAGTCTGCACCAGTAGCCCAACTAGCTGAAGCATTTGCTGATAACCTGATACCAGAATACAACCTCCACCTTCAGTACAAAGGCAAAACAACTTGACTGCAACTTGAGCAAGGAAATCTATATCCCACCTGATAATTTGCGCACATAATCAATTTGAAGAGTAGATATAAGCAGGGACAATAGACGAGTAAGGTGCAACGAGAATCCATTTGTTACACAATCTGTTATTTCCTCATACAAGCAATCCCACATCAAAGCCAATTCCGTGGGCTCCAGCTCCTCGCATAACCTCTGAAAAGTTGCAATCCCAACTTGTACAACAGTGTCTGAGCCTGCAGATTAAGAGAGGGTAGAGAATGAGGAAGTGAGTGAGTGAGTGAGTGAGTGAGTGAGTGAGAGAGAGAGAGAGAGAGACTAGCAATCAGAACCAAAGAACTGCTGACAAATTTGAGCAGAAAAAGTGAGTAAAACTAATGAGCATAAACGTTCCAACCAACACAGGTACTTGTTTCCCTAAATTTGATCTGGAAAGATTCTGAGTAGAAGGTCTCAAGGTAGTTGACCTACCTGAATACTTCTCCTACACCTCAACTTGGCACAGGCCACTTTTATTCACTAGGAATCCAAAGGCCTGTCTAGATCAAACCATCTCAACCGGTTCTCTCTCAATTCTCAATTGGTGTCACCCCCACCTCTGTGCACTGGCTTCACAATCGTCCTGTAAATTTTCCTTTCCACTTCTACCCAACAAGCCTACTTATAACACATGTTTTAATTTCTAGTATCCATTTTATCTTTTCATCGATTACCTTCTGAAAATCTTAGATTCACTCCCACATTTGGCGCTTTTTGTACACGGCCTGGTTTTGTTATTGCAAAAAAAATGTACGCATATATAATTGGTATGGTGGTGGTTGAGGATGAAGGAGACTTTAAAAAAAAAATGAGTTCCTATTATTCTAACAAAAACTGAAAAGGGGCTTCAAACTATAAAACCCAAACAACCATATTGGAGTTCTCAAAAAAGAGGCCAAAATTACATGAATGACATTGGTGGAAGAGGGCCAAATATATTCTCTGATAGTTACACATCCTCTGATAACGATGAGAAATTTATCAGTGAATTAGATAAAACGCCGATGACTGGATGGAGGCATAATTTATCAGTGAATTAGACAGAAATGACGATGACTACAGGATGGAGGCATAATATATCAGCGAATTAGATATAAACTGAGAAATCAGACTAGCATGCTATGAAACAGGAACAAAACATACCAAAGAGATGCATGTACGAGCTAGAAAAATATTTATGAGAAGTTAAAAGATCTTGCCTTCGGCCAAATTGTCACCAATTTTAAGTATTGACTCATCCGTCAAAAGCCGCAGTACCTGCACAGCTCTCGAATGTAACCTTGATGAAGTTCCTCTCATGGTACAGCAGAGTAAAGCAGTAACTCCAGATTTTCTTGTCAATGGTTTCCTAACTGCTTCAAGAATGATTTTCTAATACCTGCCCAATTCAGACCAACAAAATATTACCATGTAAGAGAAAGAAGCTGAAGGATGTCTGTACACATTATAATCCATACACAGAGTAAATAAGTAAGACAGCATTACTGGCACATGCAAGCTGAATGAGAACATATCAAATTTTTATTATCTAAAGGATCAGCTGCTAGGAAGTGCGGACTCTGGTGCCGATGCGTCATGTTTGATAATTACACGATACAGGTGTGGCGGGGATACAACATATACAATGATACATACAAGATATATGTATGTGCAAAAAGTACTAGCATTTCCAACCAAAATAGTGGGACAGTTTGTTAAGTTTGATGGGCTGTTTCATAAGTATTTGATTTGTATAGCTGAATACAATAAAGTTGTATGTGGTATTACTAATATTTCGTTGCTAGTTTAAGTAACAGGTTAGTAAGTGGGTACCCAAAAAAAGTACCAGAAAAGGTGGAAAACAGCTATCAAAATTGAACCACGTCTTTATAGATTTAAAACTTACACCTCTCGATCTCTTTTTGCATTCTATTCTTTTATTTTCACCCCTGAGAAAATCTTTCCGAGTTTCACTTTGACCCCCCGAGTACCTGGCGCATGTTAGCCTTGTCCCAACCGCACCCAACATTCAGAAATGTAACCACATGACTAAATAATTTTGGACACGCCCAAAATGCCGCACCCATGCTTCACAGGAATCAGGATAACACAAAGTCCATCTACAAAAGTGTAGTAATATTACCTTTAATCAGCTGCTCAACAGGTGAGTTCCTCAACAAGAATGATACCGATTCCGCCACAAATTCTTGCACGTAACCTTTTGGGTAGTATCTTAATTCAACTGTCACTCTTGAGAGAGAGAGAGAGAGAGAGCACTACACTTTAGCAAGTTGGGAATACACAATTTGATAACACACTTAAGGTAAACCCAATCACACATTCATGCATACACATGCAACCCCAAAACCTAAAAGCACAAGTAGATGAAACCCACAGAGATCTGCATTATACACATGAGTATCAGTCCAGAAAGATTATATATCATCATTTCTGCTCGATTCTCGTAAAAGTTGCCCAAGGATGTACAGAGCTCAGGTTTTTTCCCCACAGAACTGTAGAAATTGATAAGCTCAGTTAGGACCTCCATATTTCATATCATCTCAAATTCACATAATACATTTAGTTTTTTGTCTTTTGAAGATGGTGTACGAGGAATTCACATGGATCTTTTCAGGCGTGGACATCAAGGTTAATAAGGATTCGTGGGGCGAACTCTCTTTGGTTCACCAGCGATGGGCGGAAACATGGTGCAGTAGTGACTTTAACTTGATCAGATTCGAGTTTAACGACTTTATTGGCAAGCACAGTCTTGTAGCTATCCATCCCGAGGGTGGTACATTTACATGATTTCGCACTTCAGAACACCGTTCTTGCGCAAGAATTAACAGAATCTTGCTTTTACCAGATTGGGAGGAAAATTTTCCAACTCTCACTCAGTCTTGCCTAGCGCGTCTTTACCCAGTCATGTGGATTTGTTGTCGGATTCTGAAGGTTTGAGAAGGGGCAAGGCTCCGTTCCGATATGAAAATATGTGGTTGAGGAGACTGATTTTAGAGATGGTAAGCAATCTGTGGAATGGCTACATTGTAACAGGTAGAACCAGCTTCCATTTGGCTAGGAAAATGGAACTCTTGAGAGAGGATTTAAAAAGGGGAACAAGGAAGTTTCTAGCAGAATTGAAGTTAGTTTACGCTTTCGAAGAGGTTCAAAAGCTCGATAGTCTGGAAGGGGCTAAAGCCTCATCGCGCAAGGCGTTAATCTTTGACCTTGTTCGAAGGCAGAGATTGGGAGGTTTTTAGTCTCAGAAGAGATCAGTAGGAGGGGAAAATCGAAGGCGTTTTCGGGGGTTAGGAACACTAAGTTTTTCCATCGTACTGCCAAATCTTAAAAAGAAGTTTAATCAGATTGGTACAATCAAGACTGATGGAACTGAGTTGTCTTCAGAGAGTAAAGTTAAGGTGGGTATGGCTAACTTCTACCGATCAATATAGTCAGACATTGCTCTGGAGAGGCCTAGGTTGGAGGGATAGAATGCAATTTCTTGGATCGGGTGGACGGTCTATGGCTTGACCGCAGTTTCGAGGAGGAAATAGTTTCAGCTCTGAAGGCCATGAACGGTGACAAAATAGCCAGCCCTAATGGTTTTTCTGTGGCCTTTTTTCAGCACTGCCGGTCAGTTCTGAAGGTACAGTTTAGCCTTCTTTCAAAAAATCTTTGAACACCACGTTTATTCTTTGATTCCCAAGAAAGGCAGCACCGAGAACATTAAAGATTATCACCTATTAGTCTTGTGGGTGGCGTGTACAAGCTCTTATCGAAGGTGCTTTCCATCCGTCTGAAACATATTTTGTGGAATGTCATCTCAGATTCTCAAAATGCGCAAGTTGACTCTAGATTGAGAAGCGGAGAACCATGATTGATTTGTAAGCTCGACATTGAGAAACCTTATGACCACATTAACTGGGATTTTGATGTTCAAGTTGCGCAAAATGGGCTTTAGGAAATAATGGATTGGCTTTGTACAGTTTTTCAATTCAACTGGAAAGTTTTCAGTGCTGGTAAAATCGTTCTCCAACCAGCTTCTTTCCTTCTTCAAGGGGCTTGCGGCATACCTCCTCTCTGCCTCTATTTTTCTATGTAGGCTTGATCGCGCCGTGGAAGGTGTTTTATTAAAGGCTTTCGACCAGGGGTTAATGTTGAGTCTGGTGTGGCTATGTCTCTTTTGCTGTTCGCTGAAGACACTATCTTGTTTTGCAATTTGAATGCAACCCACCTTCGTTACCTTAAATTGGTGCTGCTCTTCTTCCAGGCTTGCTCCGGCTTGAAAACTAATGTCGCAAAAAGCGAGAGTGCTCCGCTAGTTCAGATTCCAAATTCAGCCTCTCTTGCTCATTCCCTTGGTTGCAAGATGGGTTACTTGCCTATTACCTATTTGGGTTTACCCTTGGGTGCTTCTTTTAAAAATTTGGCTGTTTGGACCCCTGATGTGGAACGTTTTGAGAGGAAATTAGAAGCGTGGAAAAAGCAATCTCTATGAAAAGGGGGCAGGATAAGCCTTATGAAAAGTAGTTTTTTCTAGTTTGCCGACCTATTTCACGTCTGTGCTGTGATGCCTAATTATGTAGCAAAGAGCTTGGATAAATTAGAAATTCTGTGGGGAGGCTCTTCCGATGAGACAAATTTCACTTGGTTAATTGGGAGGTTTGCTTTCTAATCCCTGTGGGGTTTGGGAATCAAAAACTTGCGCCTCTTTGATACTGCCCTTGAGTCTGTGAATCATCTTCTTCTGCATTGACGAGTAGCTAAGGAGGTCTTCTGCCTTTTGAACATCTAGTGGGTCATTCCGCGTGAAGTGGTTTATATGCTTCGTAGCTGGTCGTTGTATAAGAGGAGGCGAAGGGCTGGAAAACTGTGGGGTTTAATTCTTGTTTGCTTGTTTTGGTGTATCTGGAGAGAGAGAAATATGCGAGCGTTTGAGGGAGTTGAATAGCCTTTGTCTTCTCTTAAGGCTTCTTTTTTGTCTACTCTTTTTTGCTGGGCGGAGAATGGATCTTCTAGGTCCGATGATGCCTTTTTAGATTTTATGGACAGCTTCTTGCTGTGTATAGATAGGTGATTTGTGCATGTAAAGCTTCTATGTAAGGGCTCTGGCTCCCTTTCCGGCGGTTTTTGTCAATAAATTTATTTATCAAAAAAAAATACTGCCTTTCTTTGGAAATGGTTTTGGAGGTTTATGTCAGAAAGGAATGAGCTATGGAGGATACTAGAGGTTGCCAAGTTTGGGGAGGACAAAGGATTTTGGATTCCTAAGATCGGTACGAGAACTTATGGTTCTAGTCTGTGGCTTGGGATTTGCAAGGGGCTAGTTTCTTTTCGTAATCAGATTCACTTCCCTGGCTTGTAATAAAAAAGCCATGGTGGCCGATATTTTGTCTAAATCAGAGAATGTTGTTAGTTGGAAACCAATCTTCAGAAGAAACTTGTCCGATAGGGAATTGGTCTGTCTCACTCAATTCTTCGATTTGCTTTATTCGTTACATCTTAGTCGGGGCAATTATGACAAAGTGCTGTGGGAAGGCAATTGTAGAGATCAGTTTTCATCATGTCTTGTTACACAAAGTTGTTGCTTAGGGCAGGTAGCTCGTTCCGATGGCAGGAGACGTGGAGGTCTTCCGCCCCTCTTAGAGTATGCTTTTTCAAGTGGGAAGCATCAAGAAAAGCCAATCTTACTGGCAATAATCAGAGAAAAAGGGTACTGATTTACATCAAGCGGTGCTTCCTTTGCAAAGAAGATGGCGAGTCTGTGTCCCAAATTTTTCTGCATTGTCCGCTCGCTAAATCTCTGTGGGGTATGACTTTTAGTTTTGTGGGTATTAGCTGATTGATGCCTCCTCGGTTGTGGATTTACTGAAGAGCTTGCTTCTTTATAAGCACCAGCAGCGACGGTGGAAGCTCTGGAAGCTGAATCCACTTTGCATCTTCTGGTGTGTTTGGAAAGAGAGAATTATGAGAGTTTTTGAAGGAGAGGAGCTGCTTCTAAGTAGGATAAAGGCAGTTTTTTTTGCTTTCTCTTTATGACTGGGCTGAGGAATCTATTATTGGTTCCAATGAAGCCTATCTTGAGTTTTTCAATAGCTTCAAACGTTGTATAGCTAGCTGAGTAGGTATTTTCGTGTACATGGGTGTCATCCCCTTGGCATTCCCTGCTAATAATACCATTACTTACGAAAAGAAAATTATCGTATTCGAGTCATCGAGTCATCGGTGTCAATAGTAAGCTTATTTTTCTATCATCTCCGCTTTTCCCTAAAATTCTGGAATGCACGGAAATCATTACAATCACACTTTTCCTCCCTGACGCAATCTTTTTAAAGTACAGGAAGTCAACTTTATTTTATTCAACTGATGCTTTCTGCAGCATGCCCTGTAAGAAGACAATGTACAGCACATTCTTTACTTACTTGAGAGCGTGGACAATGTCTTTTACAAGATATTTCTGCAAATACACCATGATGTAAGACCAAGATGTGAAAATCTGCATCATCCAGATCAAATATTAGAATAAAACAGATCCTTAGTCCTTAAGTATTGTAGTAAAGCTTCAAAATTAAAACATCTACATTTTAGACCTGCTCTATGATTTCTGGTTCCCTATCAGCACCAGTTTTAAGCAGCAGTACTAAAGAATCAGCAATTCTCTGGAGAAATCTGACAAGAAAGATCAACATGACATGAGTTAGACCAAAACAAAACAGAAGTGCATATACAGAATGGAAAAGAACAATGTAATTTGGTAAACAATGAATACAGTTTCAAGTTTTCAACTAGAAATATGCATGTCACTACCATCAGACAAGCTTCCAGATTCAGGCAATAAAACACTGCTCTACAGACTACACACAAAGGAGTTCAAAAGCCTTCTGTACTAGCCAAGTCCCCAGAAACAATATCGTATGTGACTAAAGAAAACTATAAAAACAACTGGAAAACACTACAAGGTGAAGATAAATAAAGCACCCTTAAGGCTATGGTTGATCCATCATATATTTTACAGTATTACTACATTGATTCCTGATATAACACGAAGTGGGCAGTATATTTGCTCTATACAGCAGGAAAAGGTATAAAGCCATGAACTTCACAAGTTAATCAACCGATAAGCAAAGGTGAAAGAAACCCTAATCCATCTTAGGTTCCAAGATACCATCAAGTATCAACCAGCAGATATCAACATAAATCATCATTCCTATTTCCTAAAGATGAAGAGGGAACTCACGGGAAAAAGTCCTCCAGGAGGTCTCTTGATAGTGCTGCAATCAACCTACAAAAACAACCACAAAGATGATGTTAAAGACCAAAAAGAAACAGAGTAAACCTATCAAGCGGACACCTCGTAGAGACCAAGATATCGTGCGGACACTTGCCAACACCACGACAACTCCCAGACACCTCTGAATACATGTCAGACACCTCTATGCGGGGTCCGATAATTATTATTTGGCTTCTAATTTTCAGACACGTAACGGACCCCACTGAAGAAGGCGTCTGACACTTCTGTATAAGAAGTCAAAAACATATACAGCAAAAACAGTATAGCTTGTTTCTGTGGCCATTCTGAAATACATAGAATGCTGTCTTGCACTCCATCTTCTTTCTACTACTTTATTTCCTGTCTATAGCTCTTTCTTCAGTCTGCCCTTTATTCATTTTCCTTTCTACTGTTCTTTGTTCATCCTGCTATTTCTCTATTTCCTCTTGCTACTTTCCTTTCATGCTTTTACAGAGTGTTTTTGCTGCTTCTGCTCATTCCTTAGATTGTATTCAAGCAATTATGTTATAATTGATTGCAGTACGATTTTAGTGAAGATTTACCTAGCGAACACGTATATAAAGAATACTAAGGTCAGACTCGAGTAATAGTTGTTGTCAATATTCTATTCGATTTTACATAGTCAATTTAGTTCCCAAATTCCATCAGAAAGCATCGCCCAAAATACCAAGCACGTATTTTGTGATGTTCTTAATGCCAGGAGATAGAGAAGTCTGTTCTAATCTGTCCAGTCTTCAGCTGACTGGTTATGGAGCTTATGCAGCTCCCCGCCTGCCACAGTCAGTCATACATCAAACAAGCAAACTGTTAGGCTAGGCAGGTTGATTTTTTTAGACATTGCGGTTTCCAAATTTTGATTATTTGGAAATAGCGGTGTCCTATGTCCTTGTCGGTGACTGTCAGACAAGGTCTCGGTGTCTTTGTCTGTGCTAATTACAAGTGAATAGATACCAGAATCTACACAATAATGCTTCCCAGAAGACAATAGTTCCGGGGCACCATGATAATGAATGTAAAATAAGTGATTCTGTTTAACAAAAAGCATCTATGCCTTCAAGTATTTGCATCAGCTAATATTTACGTAGTAGAACTAGGATAGGCATGTAAGCTTCTCGGAAAATCACTATGTACTGGGAATCCTATGGTGCAAAGCAAACTATGAAAGAAAAATAATTCCTTCAGAAAATGGAAATCGTTAATTCTCAAATGAATAATACAAAAGATACATAACGAAATGTTTGAGGCCTGTCACAAAAGAACTATTTCTCCTGCACAAATCGTCGACAATGATTACTTTCTCGTAAAGAAGATCTTCAGTGCAAATGAAATGAAGGGACCTCTTTATATAAATAGCTGCTGATATCATAACGTTAATTACATATGAATCTATAAACTATAACCAACAAGATTATTATCACATTGTAATAGATATACTTGTATATCTTTATACCGTCTTTCTCACATGTTCCGCTAGTTCTAGAGTACTTGGGATCTTCAACTTCTTTTCCACGTCATTTGCATACAATACTACTCTGTGTTGTTCTTCAAAAACAGTATAGTGGTGCAGAGAACACACTGAACTAGTTCTTAATATGAAAAACACCTGAGTATGGGCTCAAGAGACAGTCTCCCTTTGATTTGCAATCTCGATAGAAGTTTTGAGAGTATCAATTCCTTCTGCAATATAATTTGAGGTAGTGTTTGCACCAGTGGCATCATCTCCTCATAAAATGAGATAAAATCCTCGGCAGTATTTAGTTCCTGGATACGAATAAAAGAAATGTCCATAAACATGTAAATATAGACTAAAAGGGCAGCCATAAACTGTACAAACAGTTGCAACTTGCAAGTAAGATGAGATAAAAATCAGCAGTATCTAATGTTTAACAGTAGCTTGTCTTTTCCCAAACCTTTTCAACATGAACCTTTAGAAAGGAGCATACATTTGCTTGAATAAGGTGTAGACTCTAATACCTTTAAAACACTTAACTGATTTTCCATATCTAAAGTTATTTTTCATAATTCAAGTATACATTAAATGTGTCTTTCCCGCGTTCTGGAGGCTCTCCTGCTCTCGCTCCCACTCCCTCTCGTACCCACTCTGTGTGATGTATTTTGGGCCCATTTACAACTAAATAGCACAATGTGCGCTTCTCGACCACCTCCAGCCACGCTACTATTCTCGTTGCTCTTTCTACACCAACTTGTATATTCAATTATCTACCAAAACGAAAAAATATTACAGATACACTAAGAAATAAGAGATTACGGCAATACCCTCCATTGAACGAGGCAGTCACGGAAAAACGAGGAGCCCTCGGCGGGCTCCGACTTGAGAGGGTCGAGGCTTCGAAATACATCGATGTCAATGTCTTCGATTCGCTGGGAGAAAGTCTTGAACTACACACACAAATTCAATTGCAATATTTACGTCATAAAATGCTCGGCTAAGCAGAGATTAAGCAACAAACTCGACAGAAAAAAGTAAAATTTTTGAATTCGTGTTGGGAGGGCTTACGACGAAACGCCTTCGGCCGGGAGACTTGTTCAAGGACTTGACGGCCTGAGCCTGCGACGCCGTCGCCATTAGCGTTGAGAAAACCTTGTTCGCCGGCAATTTAGCTAAGGGCAGATTACACGAGCTGTAAACTACGCTATGTTTGTGTGTGTGTGAGAGGGAGAGGGGCGAGCCAGGGGAGGCCGTTAGTTTCCCACGCTAGTGCAGCACCTTCGAGAGAGCTTAGGCTTTAGTCAGGGTTTAATGAAGGGAAAATTGCATAAAATACCCTTGTGGTTTGGGGCAGTTGCAAAAAAATTCCTCTTGTTACAAAAATTGCATAAAAACACTTGTGATTACAAAGGTGTTGCATCGTAAAATTTCCGTAGCAGAATAGTAAAAATTTTGAAATTGCCCTTCCATATAAAAAGGGCACGCCCTTTCCATTTCTCTTTTCCTCTTATTCTCTCCTTCTCCACTGATTCTCTCCTTCTCCACTAAATCCTTGGATCTGGACATGTACGAAGGCCAGCTGCCTTGGATCGACGGCGGGTTCGCGGCGGCGCAAGCAAGGATCGATGGGGTTCGCGGCGGCGCAAGCAAGGATCAATGGGGTTCGCGGCAGCGCAAGATATTGATTTGATTCATTACTCGAATTGCACAAATTTAAATCAAACCCTAAATCTGAATTTGTGCGATTAGGGTTCGAATCGGTTTGATCAGGGTTCAATTAAGTTTGGTAGAACCCATATACATGAAAATGGTGTTCCTTCACTGCCCGTTGTTCTTACTTTATCGCCGGAAAGGTAAGGTTCTCGCCTGTGTGATTAAGTTTGGCGATAATGTGATTGTGTGCACAAGTTGGCGACGGCGGAGTTGGATGAGAAATAGGGTGGCGCCGGTTGTAGGTGGGTCAAGTGGCAGACAGGGTGGTTGGTTACATCGGTGGAGCACGGTGACGAGGCTGGCGGCTGCTAGGCGAACAAGGCCGGTCGTGGGTGGTTGGGGCTCGCGGTTTCGGAGGTGGACGGGGCTTGAAATGGTGGCAGAAACGGGTTGTGGCAGAAAGGTCTCAACACCCAAGATCTTGAAAATGGTGGCAGAAACCAGGCAAACTGGATGGGGCTTGAAAATGGTGGCTAGGTTTTGGGCTTGAGGGGGCTGCGGCGATTTGGCGGAGTAGTTGGCGATGGCGGTGGCGATCGTACTGAAGCGGCAGTGGGATTTAGGGCTTAGGATTTGGGGAAGAAGAAGATAGAAAGGGTATTTTGGTCATTTGTTAAGTTAATTTCTACCAAACGCGCTTTTCAGGAGCGTGAATATCACATGCCGTTAGTTTTAACGATTTTTTTTACGGTTACAAGACTTTTGCAACCTTGGGTACTTTTTTGCAATTTTTGTAACCAGAGGGGTCTTTTTGCAATGACCCCAAACCATAGGGGTATTTTACGCAATTTTTCCTTTAATTAACCGACCTATATCTCTCTCTCAAGCAATCCGAGCCTTTACAGTGGCAGGTTAACGCTCAAAGCACGAAATTTTAGGCCGTATGTTTATCATATTCATTTTTTTTTTTTGGTAATGATGATAAAAAAAAATTATTTTTGTGTACCTTTATTATTTTTTATTTTTTGTTCTAGGTAAAATTTCTCATATAGTGACAAAAAGCTGAAAACACCTTTGAGGGGTTTTCAGCTTTTTTCATCCAAACTTAACTCAATGTAAAAAAAATAGCAAAAATTCTTTGGTAAAAATGATAAAAGTACAGGAACGTATTTTTTAAATGAATACGAAAATCATGAAAACGAAAACAGAAAACGAATATAGTAAACGTACGAGCCCGTACGTCTCTAGGTTTGAGAGTGAATATTGGTAGTTCAGACTACCCGTACTTAGGTAGTGCTCCTTGGCCAATCGCCTTACTCCATTTCAGTAAGTAGGAACCGTGTGAAGTCAAAGGCATGTTGTTCCGACCCTAATGCACTTACTGGCTTAAGATAGAAATATACATCATGATAAAGCAACCAAGTATACGAAAGAACTGAAATAAGATCAACAAAAACCTAGATGACAAGTCCAGGCAGAATAAGCTAAACCTAACTACAGAAGCGAAATACCACAGGGTAAAACTTAGCCAAGTTCACCACAAGTAGAAGGAAGTACCGTAGCACGCTATACAAAAGCTATCCAGGACTACTGATATCCATCACGTGAATGGGATACAGAATAGGCTAAGGTTGACGCTAGATCCAAAATGCAATCATTTTTCTGTCAATATATAGAGAGTAAAACCTCCTGCAGCTCTCGATCAAAACCAAACGAAAGCCAGAACTATGTGTAACATGCGGAGCCCGACCCTTAATTTGTGATAGAAAATCAAAGTGAAGAAGGAGCAAAATCACATGAGGATATGCAAAAGAATGTAACCAGTTAAGCCCAAATAACACAGTAGCTACAGAGGCAGATAAAAAAGATCCTCAGCAAAGAACATATCAGTACAGGCCCTAATTAGGTTCCAATTGGAATTAAAGAGTACTAAGCCAATGCCAAATCCTAATGCGCCCTCAGCGAGACTAACATACATCACACAGAAAACTAGATTGGAAGGAATTAGACAACTGAAGCGAATCGGATATAGGGGAGGAAAGATGTGGACAAACTCAAAATGATCATGTTACAGAGCTAATCGGCTCTATTTCCAAACCTTCCAAATAAGACGTCTGAAGGAGACAGTACCACGAAAATTATTGAAATCCCTACGTACCTGAGCGCGAAGTCTAGATTCTGAAAAAGGAGTTTGTCCAAAAATCACCTCATTCCTAGCTCCCCAAATATTCCAAAAAACCATAGAGATCCAGACAATACAAAGTAGTGCATTTACATTAGAACCTATTGGTTGTGCCAGCCAATGTTGAAACCATTATGTAATAGTAAGATTTGGATTACAAGGTTTCCTCAAGCTCAACAATAAATTTTGCCAAACATTCTTAATACGAGAACATTCTGAGAAAAGATGTTCATGGGTCTCGGAAACAGTAGAAAAGAGGGGGCATACATCAACAACCAGACACTTGCGTTTGAAAAGTTCAGAACGAAGAGGCAACCGTTGATATATCAATAGCGATAAAAACACCTTGAGTTTCTCAGGAATAGGTAATTTCTACAATTGAGTCCATAACATAGTAGAGAATCCAAAACCACACTGATTGGAAACCCGACCTTAGGCCTTAATAAAACGATAAACACCCTTTACAAAGAAAGAACTGAAAGTGGAACTAGGCCAAACTGGAGCATCAGCCATTCCAGATAGTTAGAGTTGAACACGGAAGATCTAAGTGGCAATTTTCAATGGAAACAGACCGAGAATAAAGAGAATATTCCAAGTACGAGTATTTAGAAGAAATAAATTTCCCACACACCAGTGAGCATTTTCACTGGTAAGAAAAGCTTGCATGTCAGAAGGTTTAACACTAGGCAACCACCAATTCATCTAGACAAAAATAGATCAGTCGTCACCCACATGCCACTGGAGACCATGTTTTAAAATTCTTTGCCCCACCAAGATACTTCTCCAAACCCAAGAGCAAGTAGTTAAATTCCCAGCTTACGAGTCCTAAAATAACACCCCTTAAAATTTTGAACAACTAAGGAATTAGGGATGGACCAGACTCTTCAAGCCTATTTAGTGAGTAAAGGTTCATTGAAAGATCTAAAATCATGAAAACCAAGACCTCCGGCACTCATCGGTAAATACAAAGCAGGCCAAGCTCTCTAATGAATCGAATGATGCGAAGCATTCCCAGACCACCAAAACCGAGCAAGGATTTGATCTAACTGCTTACACACCCCAAATGGAAAACTTATGAACCGACACTAGTGCACTTAGAATAACAATAATTATATTTTATTACACTCTATACGTCGACTTATGAAATAATATTATTAAACTCTTTGAGTTTAGTGATAAAATACAGTTAACTATTGAAACAATATTAATATTACTAAACCCTTTAGGTTTACCGGTAAAATACAGTCAATGATTGTGTTTTTTCATAGTAGCACTTGTGTCCTTTAACCAAATAGTGATGGTATTAAAGATGTTTGTAATTTGATCAAGACATGATTGCCTTATCCTATCCACCTATCTATATCTGCCCCTTCAAGTCCAACACCACAACCACGCAACACCATTCCACCGTCACCAACCACCAACTGAACCCCTCCCCCCTCCCTGCCCCCCGGGCAAACCTACCACCATCGTCATATTAGATCCGGGCACTATAAACCTATCAAAAACCACTAATAGATGTCTTACCAACTACCATCACCGACACTCTCAACAACCACCGCCTATCTCAACAACCACCGCCTACTCCACCTTAATCACTTTCATTCCTCCTTAACTAACAGTTGACCACTGAGACATAAATACACCCTTGTCCTCAAACATTTTTTTATCCTTCTTTGCACGACACAAATGTGCACAACCACCACGGACCATCGATGCTAGCAGCCTCCAACATCATCCTAGTGTCCACCTTTAGCAAATCCTCCAACATTGGATCTATTGTCTTTTTCACCTCAATCTCTTCGAGAATTAGTTGTTGCATCCTACCGCCATAGCACCTGGCCCTGCCATCAAATCTACCGCATGCGATTTCAAGGCGAGGGATACTCCATAGCCATTGATCATTAACCTCCTATTTCCTCCAACCCGGCAACTGGGTAATAGCCCTAAGAACCAACCACCACTCATACTCTCACCATAACCACAATGAAGGAGATGATTAAGCAGTTAAACTCACAAATTGAATTTTTAAGATAAGAAAATACTGCTTTAAAGAACAAACTAATTGCAAATGGCAATCTGGTAGAGATTGGGGAATCTGAATCCCGAGGAGAGAAAGCATTAGATGTGAAGCATGACAAAGAAAATTTGGGGGCGCGTAGATTTTCCGTGCGTAGCTCTGAGGACAAAGTTGAGATGGCTGGGCAGTTAGCTAATCCAACGGATGGTAGTAAGGAGTTGGCTAATCAAATGGCGGAGATTAATCCCTTGCAACCAAATTTTAAACAGGCTTAATCGGGGGAGAGGGAATTTCTAACTTTACCCTCAACGAAGAAAGTTAATTCCAATGAGGTAAAATTCAGTACAGGATGGGAAAGCTTAAGGCAAAAGACCTCTTATGCTTCGATCACAAATCCTAATCGTGATTTTGTGCAAGAAAATGGACTGAAATATGTACCACTAAAAGAAATTAACAGCCTTAAGGGTATGGAATACACAATTGAAGACGTTGAAATGAAAATTCAAATATGGGAAAATACATTAATCATGTATGTGCTTGATGCACGGCCCCCGTTCATGTGATGAAGGGCTTCATGGAACGTAAGTGGAAGCAGTTTGGATCATTTTCATGCAGTATGCTGAAATCTGGACTATTCTTGGTACGTTTTGATGATAAAATTACTAAGGAACAAATTCTTGAACAAGGTCCCTGGTTTTCTGATAATAAACTAGTAATTGTGAAACCCTGGTTTGAATCATTATCCCTGGAACAAGAAGGCCTCAATGTAGTGCCTGTGTGGATTAAATTACCACTACACCTTTGGTCGAATAAGATGATTAAGTATCATTGGTAATCCTTTGATCGTGGAACATATGACTGCTAAGAAAGAGATATTAAGATTTTCCAGAGTGTGTATAGAGATTGAAATAGGCAGTTCATTGCCTGATACAATTCTTATCAAAGGACCTGGAGATAAAATAATCAATCAAAAAGTGGAATATGAGTGGTTGCCAGTGAAATGTACATGCAATCAAAATTTTGGTCATCACACAGCTACATGTGTAAGAAAACTAAGCCTCAACAAGTGTGGAGACAGAAGGCAATTACACAGGTGGAAGGGGAGACTGAAGCTGTGAGGGAGATACAGGAATAGCTAAGGAATGTTATACCTAGTACTGAAGCTGTTATAGAGGAAAAGGAACAACTAAGACATGTTATGCCTAATACTTAGCTAATACTACGACAAAATAGCTTTTCTGTATTAGATACAAATGCTGCTGGGGCTAATGAAAGTGGAAATCAGCAAGGAAATTCTACTAGTACTCCCAGCAATAGACAAGCACATAGTGGACAAGATTAAGGCCAAAGTCAAACTAAAACTCAGTTGATAAAGAAGGGGCCAATAAAAAAAAGTAAAGCCAGATCATGAGTATAATTGCCGGTTGGAATATTAGAGGGCTAAATGACCCTGTGAAGCAAAGAGATGTCAAGAAACTATTGAAGAAAAATAAAGTTGAAATTGTGAGACTACTAAAGACAAGGGCGAGGGAGGAAAACATCACCAAAATCACTGGTAAACGGACTCTTACTTGGCATTTTGACTATAGTGTCAATCACAAAGGTGTATCTAGATTGTGTTTGGGATGGAATAGCATTACTACTCAAGTCACTGTGGTAAATAAAAATAGCTTCCAGCATGAATTTCTTTATCACATTTGTGTATGCTAACAATAAGGGAGAGAAAATGAGGGCTTTATGGCAGCAATTAGTACATGATGCCAATACAATTGGAGAAAGGGCTTGGCTAGTTGTTGGGGACTTTAATGTGGTAAGAACTGAGATGGGGAAATATGGAGGCAGTGGCATCAATAGAAGAGATACAAAAGATTTCAATAAATGCCTTTTTGAGGAACATCTGAAAGACCGGACAAGGGGACTACTGTATGCTTGGTGCAACAATAGAGAAGAAGATGTGATTATGTGTAAATTGGATAGAGTTTTGCAAAATGAAGGATGGATGGAGACCTGTCTAGTCACAATGGTGGAAGCACAAAATCCAAGTATATCAGATCATGCTGAGCTTATTATAAAAACCAAGCTAAGGTACGAGAAAGGTAAAAGACCCTTCAAATTTTTCACATACTGGATGAATCACAGCAAGTTTGAGCAGATTCCGAAGGATAAATGGAAAGAAAGCTGCATGGATGGAGATGTAGGTAGCAGGTTGAGAACCAAATAAAACCTATATTCAAGAAGTTGAATGTTAAATATTATAGTAATATCTTAGTTAGAATTACTAAGAAATTTGAAGAATTACAACAAATAAAGTCTCAAGTTTTGGGAAAACAAGATATCACTTTGATCTTGAGACAGAAGGAAGTCCATAAACAGTATTATCAACTGGCTTAACTGAAGAGGCTTACAACTATCAAAAGGCAAGAATCAAGAATTTAAGCCTTGGTGATAGTAATACTACCTATTTCCATAAAAAAAAATGATTGTACAAATAGCTCATAACATAATACTTTCTATCTACACTCGAGAGGGAGACTTGGTAGCTGGAAGTAGGGAAGTACATCAAGTGGCCATACAGCACTTCACAGACTTTCTTAGTACTCCTATTCCCCCTTACCTCACACAAAGGAAAGATTAACTGAGATGATTAGAAAATGTGTCTCTTATGAAGATCAAATATTGTTGAGGGCCTGTATATGAGATTGAAGTGAAAGCAGCTATATTTTCCTTTAAACCTAACAAAGCTCCAGGTCCAGATGGTTACAATGCTAAATTTTTTTTGAGGAATTGGAAAATTATTGGTAAAATAGTGACAGAGGCAGTGTTAGAAATGTTGAACAAGAAAAAGGGGATCAAATTCTTCAACACTACTGGTCTAACATTGATTCCTAAGGTAGCATGCCCCAAGACAATGAAAGACTTTAGACCCATTGCTTGCTGCAATGTGGTCTGTAAGTGTATCAAAGATTTTATGTGTTAGAATCAAAAAAGTATTGCCAGGTCTGATCAGTTTGAAGCAATTAGCTTTGTAGCACAATGACAAATTACTGATAACATCTTACTCATGCAATAATTGGTGAAAACTACCATAGAATAGGGGGACTCCTATGTGTGTGTTGAAGATAGATTTGCAAAAGGCCTATGACTCTGTGGGATGGGATTTTCTGAAAAATGTATTAGAACTCATGAAATTTCTAGTTATCTTTGTAGATTGGATTATGCAGTGTGTGACTACTGCAAATTTTCCATCAATCTTAATAGAAATATGGAGGGGTATTTTGCAAGCTCAAAGGGCCTAAGACAAGGAGATCCTATCTCTCCTTATATGTTCTTACTAATAATGGAAGCCTTCACTGGACTAATGGAAAAGTATGCACAGCAGCCCAATTTTGTATACCATCCTAAGTGTAAAGAATTACAAATAAACTATCTATACTTTGCAGATGATTGTTTGTGTTGACTCAAGCTGATCAAGCTACTTTGAGACTGGTCAAACAAGCTCTAGATGAATTCAAGGATCTCTCTTGATTATTCCCAAATCTCAGTAAAAGCTCTATTTTCCTGGTAGGTGTGGCTATAAATAATGCTGAAGCTCTAGTTAAAATAGTGAATATTCCTATTAGAAATTTCCTGTTACATATCTTAGGGTCCCACTAATTTCCACGAAGCTACAATACAAAGATTGTTATGTGATAATGGAAAGATTAACCAAAAGGATTGATAGCTGGACTGTAAAAACTCTCTCATATGTTGGCAGATTGCAGCTAGCCTTATTAGTACTATGTAGCTTACAAGTATATGGGTGTAAATACTGCCTAAGAGGATCATTAGGCATATTGAAAGAAGGTTAGGTCCTTCATATGGCATGGCAAGGATATAAAGTGTATTGGTGCTAAAGTGGCATGGAAGGACTTATGACTTCCAAAGAAAAAAGGTGGACTAGGAATCAAGAGAGTAGAAGAATGGAATAAAGCTGGAATGTTCAAACATCTGTGGGATTTGGCTTATATAAGGGACTCCTTATGGATCAAGTGGTGTTATATCAAACATCTATGGACCCTTAAGCCTCCTGTAACACTGTCTTGGACCTGGTGTAAGCTTTTAAAAATCAGAAATCATGTGGCTAAGTTTGTTCACTACAAAGTGGGGAATGGTCAAAGTACCTGGCTATAGATGGATAGTTTGATGAATAAGATGACTCTTATAGAGCAATATGGGCAAAGAACCATATATGACTCTGGCTTGAATAATACTGCAAAAGTCTGTGACAATATCCAAGGGAATGAGTGGAAGATGCTATTGAGCAGATCAAGAGAGTTAAGGGCTATTAACTTAATGTTGATGACTTTGCCTCCACCAAACACATCATCCTGATACACTTGAATGGAAACTACATCCAAGTAGACAATTCACAATCCAATCAGCTTGGAATGGGATAAGAACAATGGGTAATATAGATCCTTGGTGGAAACTGATATGATTCACAGGAAATATCCCTAGATGTTTCATGATATTATGGCTATTATATAAGGGTAGACTAAGAACCTGGAACAGACTGAAACTTTGGAATGTGATTCAAGATGATACATGTGTATTATGCTCAAGTCATACTGAAACTGTGAATCATCTATTCATTCAATGTAAATATGCAGAGGAGCTATGGAGTGTCACTTTGGACAGAATGCAAATAAATGCTCCACTAATGTCTTGGAATCAATTCTATAAACATGTGGCCGAGTCTTTTAGGGGGAAGAGTCAGTGTAGCAGCCACTGTATATGGAATATGGCAAGAAAGGAACTCAAGAATTTTCAACAGGATAAGCTCAAATGAAAAAAGGATGTATGCTTGTTATACAGTAGTAGATTAGGTACAGAGTATGGAGCTGAAAGAAGGTCCCTGCAAGGCCCGTGAACAAACAGCTATGCACAAGCTAGGGATAGATGACAGCATAGTGCTCTTATAGTTGACGTAGAGGAAAGGAATGAGGATCTATTAGAGCACTGTGAGCTTGTGATAGAAAATTGTATAGGCATGTAAAAACTGTTAAATTGTATTGATTTACTTTGGTGGAATTGAGGACATTTTACCAAAAAAACATAATTTTTTTTTTATCAAATCTCAATACATGTTGGGTGTAACTAACCCAGGATAAACCCAAGATAAAACTTGATGACCAGCACCTTCTTCGATGTCTGCTTGACAATTCATAAATTTACCGCCCGGAATGCTTACTAGCTTTCTGCATTAAATGGTAAGTAACAGTACCAGTATTTCTCGAATTTTTTGCTAATTGTGTACACGTATAATACACATTAATTAGCAAAATTAACTGTGTACATATACATACATACATACATATATTTTTCTCTCACAGCTCATTTAGAATAGGATGTTTGTTCTTATACAGGTTTAACTACCTCACATTTCAAGTAAGATGTTTGTTCTAGAACAAGCTGTTTGGGAACAAGCAACATATTCAATTTAATTACATGCTCTAGAATTACTCACTTTTCAACTATCTCATTCTTATTGAAGAATAAGTTGTTTGTACAATAATAACGTACTTGGGTTTATGAATAAATTGTGTGTGTGGGGGGGGGGGGGGGTGGGGGGTGGGAAGCAATACATCATTTAGATGAATTTTTTTTAAAGCTTCTAGTGATAATATAAATCAAAGCTAAGAGAAAAAGTAAAAGCAGATTGAAAATTGTGATAAAGATTGAAGACTTACCGGGAAAAATTCTACAAGCTTTTATAAATATTGCGAAAAAAATATTACATAGGCACTGATCGATATAATAGAACCTAGATTTTCTTTCTTAGTCTTTATATGGTTAATTTACTAAATTGCACAACAAGATTTGTATTTACATTTACAAAGGAATCTGAACAAAACACATTATCTTGGTCAATATAGATAATAATCGACAGTATTATCTATACCAGCCCGTATAATGGGTATAAAGTGATATTTTGACTAGTACAAAATGCAAAAGAATATTGTATTAGTTAAAGACGAAGGTGGTACGTACTGGCCAATACCCATAGAATATTTATATTAATAACTATGTTACAACATACGCTAAACTATTAATAACAAACTGAATAAGTTTTGGCTGCCACTTGGGTCGTAAGAATCTTCCTCTCATCCCGTAATTAGTGACAATCAATACTCGATAAATATTTCTATTAGTTTTTCTGCTTACACTTTCAAGAACAATCCTTAGCAGCAATTTTTTTTCAACCCAAGTAGCATCCAATTTTTTTTCAAACTATTATGCTTAGATTTGAGCTTCTAACATGGAGATGGACAAAGCAAAAAAAAAAAACGTGAAAGTAACACGGAAAGCGAAAACAAAATTATGATTGACGGGTAAACAAGCAGAGTATGATCAGTAACCATTAACAAAATATAGAGGACTATTCAGAACTAAGAGAGAAACAACTAAATCAAAGATTTCACAAAACAGAAATATAAAAACACATTCTCTAATTTGATTCATTACGATGAGCTCGGATCTTCAGAACCATCAACTTCGTCACCGGATTCCTTCTTCCTAATGTGATAATACATAGTACAGAGCATTGGTTCAAGGTCCTGCATACAATATGCAAAGCGTATTTAGTTAATACAATGAAAGAAAAGTACGCTCTTCCTAACGGTGAAGCGACCAAAATAACAAAGGTACCTCATCGAGCTTGAAACGTGTGATCAAGTCATCGGTCAATCTGTGTTCTGTCATGAGCCACAATGTTTTGACAGCATCTAAGGTGAGGGGCGTTGTGGTGCCAACGGTGGTTCCAGTGCAGCCCTTGACGTCCTTTTTCTCTTGCGTCACCTTCCAATACTCGCGATTACCCTTGATATCCCTCTTCACTTTGTTGTCATTTGCAAACTTCTTACGCAAATTGGTGAAGAAGTACATCTTTCCGCCATCATGTTTAAAAGCCAGAGCTGCGCCATAGACATTGAGGATAATTTTTAGTTGCTCAGGAAACTATCACTACAAGCTGGGGGTATCCAAGAAGTGTAATAAAAGAATTCAGAAGGTTCAAGTTTACATAAAAAAATTAACGGCTTACATAAGAGAATTTGAAAGTTTATTCTAAATACAATTAGACAATTATATGAGGACAATAGTGCATATAGAGTACTCCCTCCGTCCCTAAAAAACTGATCATATTTCCTTTTTGCGCCGTCCCACAAAAATTGATCACTTTCAAATTAGGAAAGATTCTATATATTTTTACATATTTACTCTTTTTACACTTTTCTATTCAGTTTCTCTCACCACATTTAATTCTATACCAACTCATTTTCTCTCTCATGGCCCACCACTTTACTCTTTTTATTCTATTTCTCGCTCCACATTTGACACTCTACCAATCAATTTTCTCTCTCATGGCTCACTCTCTTCCCCCTATCTCTAAAGGGTAAAATGAAAAAGACACATAATATATAACCTAAATCCTTAATATACGTGCAAAGAAACATGGATCGGTCTTTAAGGGACGGAGGGAGTATATTATTAGAATGTAAACTAAAAAAAGAACTAACGTTTGATTTATCATTATTTCTTTGTAATATAGAGATTTACAATTCGAAACTTTAATTTGGAATAAGGAAAATGGAGCAAGGAAAAGACAAAGATTATGACGGCTTGTAGTACAAAATGTGAAAAACACCACAAATAGAAATTCTAATACATCGATATTACCATATAGTGGCGATTTTGTGAAAATGTTAAATATATTTACCAATATTAAAAAAATTTCCAAAATTATGCTTATGGTTTGCCACTTCAAGGTTTCAAAGGATGGCTTATAAACTTTTCACAAATTATAGAAATTGCTGATTTTTTCCGAAAAAATAGTCTGCAATTTCTCCTATCTAAAAACGGAGAGAATGTATGGCAAGAAGTACAGAAAGTATAACGCACCTAGCAGTTCATAGGGCTTATAGTCATAGATATCGTCAACAGAGCTCACACTGCCTGGCGGAATTTGAATAGGAAGGAACTTAAAGTACAAGTAAAAGCAGATAAGTTCTTGTAGAGTAGGTTGAAACCTTTGACCGTGGGAAAGATGCTTCTTCCAATAATAACTATCACTATCAAAACCATTCTTCTCATGGCTTATTGCAGCTAATGAAGAACTAGAAGCCATTGGTATCTTACTGTTCTTGTCACGGCTTATTGCAGCTAATGAAGAACCGAAAGCCATTGGTATCTTATTCGAACCTTAAAGATACTGGAAGGGCGGTGCTCTTCATATAGTCATGTTGGGCGATTACTAAATATTACTTGGACTGGGATTAGGTTGACATGCAGGGGTGGTCTGGTTGTATATTTACAAGAAAGGCTCTGGATTTAATTAGTAGATAACTCACATAATTGCCATAAGTAGAAGTGGCACCATCTTGTGTTTCCTTTTCTCGAAAGGCTTTACTAACCAACTTACTATTTTTGAGTCATTGCATAAGATAAATCCTAATAACTAAAGTGTGAGAAGTTCAATAAGGATTTCTAAATTTGTGTGGGGCTAAAGAGTTTAGATAAAAGAAAACTTCTGTGACCAATTAGGATTTCTAACTCCTTGTTGGAACTTGGATTGCTTGCCCAATACTAATCAGGATTTCCTTTGTCAAATTTTGGTAATCAGGATTATAAAGTAAACAGGATTTCTAAATAGTAAAATTGGACCATCCGAGTTGTAAGGAGATAGTTAAAATCCTCTATATAACGGCAATTAATGGCCATATATAGATTTAGAGTGATTTTTATTCAATGATGTTAAAACAATGAAGTTAAATTTTTTAGCTAAAAGTGCTAGAAAAATGCCACTAAAGGTTAATCGTCGTTATGCAAGAGGTTGTACATATCTTCTTAGAACAAAAATAGCACCAAATATATCCTTTTCAAATCCTTATCGGAACTTGGATTGCTTGTCCAATACTAGTCAGGAATATTGAAGCCACGATATGGATTATGTTATTTGTCCAACATTAACGAGTCTTTTAACTTGTACTCACATGTATTAGCTATTCTCTCTCTCTCTCTCTCTCTCTATATATATATATATATATATATATATATATATATATATATAATAATGCGTACTTTTTGGTGAACCTGAATTGATTCGAGTGATCGTTGAGATTTTCATCACCCAATTGGTGACTCCAACGACGGAGTGCCTGTGGCCTCAGGTGGTGACATCTACATCCAAATCCAATACCATTTGTGGTACCATAGTTTCATTGGTTCAATGAACAACTTTGGCAACAACATGAGACGGTTTTTTGTTATAGCCGTTAATAAGAATGAGGGGGAGGAAGAGGTTGTATCTGCAAAATCTGTTGCACTGCCAACTTGAGTAATTACGTGGTTGTTTGTACCAAGAAAAATATGGAACGATTAGACCTAGCAAGGCTGCTTCATTCTAAAACCTCAGTAGACCACGCCATCGATGCAAAGACTGGCCTAAAGATAAGACTTCTCAAGCCGAATTCATCCTAGGATATAGGTTGGTGACTGTTTTGAACGAGGAAGTGACACATGACTCACTCACACGAGGCAAGAAAATTTATCTACAAAACTTGTCATCATGAAAAGAGGTGTGAAAGACGTAATAAAGGCTGGATAAAAAATTAGGCAAAAAAAAGTAAATAAGACATTATTCATTATCAACATGTGGCAAAGTAAAATCACATCAAGGAAGCTAAACATGAGTAAAGAGATAGAAAAAGCATGCCTGTGCAAACTCCTATTAGATCGAATCATTTAAGACTAATGATTGAGAGCCCTACTGTAAAAGCCATATATGTTGTGGTCTAGCGGTGTTAATGGTTGTGGAAATATGGTTATTGTTCCCGTGTCTCATCCCATATTACTATAAAAGTCTTCAAAAAGAAGTACATGTAGTGGAACCTTCTAACCATGTGGTACCATTGGTGATAACGTTCTCTATTAAGTTGAACACTTAATGATACACAAAACAATTGAACTTATAAAAGTTTAAATAGCCAAAAATGTACTAGAGACTAAACCTATGGTTGGGAAACTTTACTAGGCACACGTATTCAGGCCGGTGCAAGTCGACGTCCACAATGAAAAATTAGATGTGATGTACAATGTTTCTGCGATATGTCACTTTAACTTTTCATACTTTTACCTATTTCTTAAAACTGCCCCCAAATTTATTATAGAAGTGACAATTATTCTACACTTCTAAATCTTCACACTTTACTTTAGTGGCTAATTTTTTTTTAATCTCATTCTTTGACTTTAATGAAAAAAAAAGTATAAATATTGAAAAATGGATTGCAATTATCCATTTGCAGATTCTCATCCTTACTGCCAAGAGCAACCAAAACCTCAAAACTATAACAAATAAACAAGATTGATTAATCAGATTTTGGGGGTTTTTAACGGAAGAGAAAATGATTTCATTTTAATCCAAGAGACAGCAAAGGTCGGTTGACAAAATGGAGCCAAACCAAAATCGATACTCATTTCAAAGCTCAAAGAGTAGAGGCAGCAAAGGTAGGTTGACAAAGGAGCCAAACCCAAATCAATGTTCAATTCAAAGTTGAAAGAGTATAATGGAATTCAATTCAAAGCCGGAAGACAGGAGAGTAGAATGCAAGTGAACAGAATAAAGGTGAAGCAGATGAAAGAGAGTAGATGAGAGAGACAAGACCGGTGCTTTTGCTTCACTAACGCAACATGTTGAATGTCATTAAGTAATTGGCCAGTAGAGGTGGTCCATGTAGACAGTCACCTGGACCTAGTTCTAGTTCTAGTTCATCTATATTTCCTGATATGCTCAGAGACGACATGTTAAGAGATGGGCACAGGTGCCAGAGAATTGGAATTGGCCAGCAGCAGGCGGGCACGTGCACCTCATGCTCCCTGCTGAAGCAGTGATAACTTTGGAGCTAATTAGGTCAAAAACGGCTGTCGCAGCTTTCATGTCAAGACTATTGCAATTGTTAAATATAAACTATGCAGGGAGCGTCTCCATGTAACATCCCGAATCTTGATACTATCTAGTCGGTTAGTTTATTTTTAGGCAACAACTTTTATACGCGAGATTTAACGTTGATTTTCATTAGTGAAATTTTATCGGTATAGCGACAAAATTTTTGAAAATCATAAGTTATAATTTAAAGGTGGCAATTATAGGTGACATTCATTGAGGTACTTAGTGACAATTAGCGTAAACGATATTTTTTTAAAAATTTAGCGATGAATTTTCTTTTAGCTAGTATTATTTTATGTAGCGACGATTAGTAAAATGGGGTAGCGTAACAACTCGTTAAAATTTTTCTAGTGCATTATTTTGTCATAAATAATTATTTTTGGCCTTTTTATAATAATAAAAAATCTCGAGTAAACCTTCAAAAGTTTCCTAAAGTCTAAAGGGTTCTTGGTAGTTTTCCACCTAGGGATATCGGCCATTGAGCCAGCAACCGCCCAAGCTCCCATTCCTACTTCTGAAAAAGAAAACGATTGAGAGAGAGAGAGAGAGAGAGAGAGAAGGGGAAAAGGAAAGAAATTTTTTCGGCGATCGGATTTCTTCCGGTAAGTTTCTTTTTAAAACCCTTCACTGTGATTTAACTTCTTACAGATTTAAGGGGTTGGGGGCCATGAGAGAACCTGTGAAAACTTGGTGGGTTCGTGGCAGCCATGGGACTACCGTGTAAGGAGAGGGAGTAAGCTGTCATCAACATGCGTGTGTTTGTGCACCTAATTTTTAGTGTAGTGGATGTGAAGGTGTGAGTGTAGACATCCATGGGCTGCCATCGGTTGTAGGGTAGGTGAAGGGCTGCATAAGGGGTTTTGTATTTGAGTGCAGTAGTGTGGGTTTGTACATGCTGTGAGTGAGTGTGAGTGTGTGTGTGTGTGTGTGTAAGGTTGCCAAAGGGGGCAGCTGGGTAAGTGTATATGCTATGTGCATGGGTGAGTTATGTGAGTGAATATGTGTGTGAGTGCTGCATATGTGTGTGCATGCGCGTGTGTGTGTATGTTAGGCAAATAAAAAAAGCTATTGTGGTGCAGTAGCTTTGTTTGGGGGGGGGGGGGGGTGTACTGTGCGCATATATGTGTTTGTAGTGGCATGAAAAGAGTGTATAAAAAATAGAGTTGCGCCTATGTGCGTGCGTTGTGTGACGTGTACGCAGTTTTTTTTTGTGTGTGTGCCCATATGTGTGTGGATTGTAACACCCCGAATTTATTTTCGGAGCATTAATGTCAGATAAACAGAAATCAAATAAAATTCAATAATTAACATAAGACTCCAAAATGGTAAATCAAAGTATAAACTAATAATTCTAAAAAATACATCAATAACTAACACAATGGCCCTAAGCCCTTTGTACAATTTAAATTCTCCGACATGGAGTTTCCCAAAATAAAAGCTAAATAATAATAATATGTCTCAACCATTACACTTAAAATATCAGTACTAAGAGGGTGTTTGAGATTGATTAAATCTTGGTCAAACCTGATTTAATCTAGATTAAATCAGGTTTGTGGGTGTTTGGCAAAAGAAATTAATAGATTTAATTCATCTTCAAAAAGTTAAAAACTGATTTAATCTGTAATCCTCAAAAGTGAGGATTATGGAATAATCACTTTTCCATAATTAGGTTTGACCTTTTAATTTATTATCTCATCCCCATGTTTTTCACAAAAAAGATATCTCATACCCCTTAATTAATTAGATAGTTTCTGGAGATTATCTCTCCTATTGCTAATCTTCTCCTACGGCTAACAAAGAGGGATACATCTGCCCTCTTCAATTCCTTCACACCAATTTCTGTAAGTTCTTTTATCTTCTCATATTGTAATCTTTTCTTTTAGATAATTTTTTTTTTGCTTAAGATAAACTTTATTTGTAATTTGGGGATGGTATCGTACTATAAGCAATAACGTGAGATTGTTGTATTTTTAATTTAAAATAAAAAGTAATAACTTTTGTAGGTGTATGAAAATAGTTATTTTCATAATTTATTTGGGCATTATAGTTATTTACCAATAAAAGTTATGTTAACGTTGCTTGGATATTAGAAAATTGTTTATTGAGTGTCTTATATGGTCATTTTGTCATAGTGAAACTGATTTAAGTATTTTTTTATCAAAACACTTTTTATAGATTTAATCTAATTTACAATTACTTTTGCCAAACATCAAACTGATTCTGATTAAATCAAATTTGAAAACTGATTAAGATTTAAGCAGAATCTGTTGTTTTTAATCAATCCCAAACGAGCTCTAACTCTGAAACAAAGGCAGCTAACTCTTGATCACTTAGCTAGCCCTTCGATCCAAAGTCCCACCTACTGATCACCTGAAAGGAGAAACAATAAGGGAATGAGTCAAATACCCAGTAAGGTCGCTCAAAGAACCAATCAAATGAAAGTAAAAACATCTGAGAAACGAAATTTGGGAAGCAGAAAAGGTCTCAACAGAACGGATAATCAAACCAGATTTCGAATGTCAAAATATATCTGAATATAGAGACAAACGCTAGGGAGCCATTCAGAAAGTGGTCACATACTCATCATTGACATACGAGGCCGGTTCAGAAGGTAAGATTGCGATCTTTAGCTCTACTCCCCTGAGCTAGCTCACGTTTCAATTTACGCGGGTAAGTCAAACATAAGTCACATATATTGTGACATAGCTCATAGAGTTATCAAAACAAAGATTTCAATTTAGCACACAATCAAATATCGGACATAATACACAGAGTTACGAAATAATGACAATCACTGAAATGGACGATATCAATATGAAAAATTCTAAGGTCAAACGAATTCGATCGAAATTGAATTTCACAAGTCATAGTATTGAGAACAAGTTATTCATAACAAAGCTCAAAGCAAAAGGAGAAGAAGAATCACTTAACCCAATTTGAAGAAGTTCGGATTTAAAAAAAAACTAAGGACTTACATGAGCGATTGGTCGCTGTTTTGAATTTTGAAAATAAATTCTTACTTTAATCAAGCTTTGTAAATACAAAGTCTTAATCTCCACCTTAGAAATCATGAACCTTTTAAGCCTTCCCCCCGCCCTCTCTCTCTCTCTCTCTCGCAAAGGAAAATAAGCAGAGAACCAAAAAGATTCTAAAGGAAATAAGACAACTATTTATATATAACAAAACCCAGTTTTAATTCGACCGAAACATCATCTTTCATTCGACCGAATCTGACAGAGGTGAAAATAGTTTTTCATTTTTTTAATTCGACCGAAAACATGTTTTTATTCGAATTAAAACTTTTAATTCAAATTAAAACTTTTTTTTCATTCGACTGAAAACTATTTTTATTGGAATGAATACTTTTCATTCGAATGAAAAACTTCAGTACTTGATCTTCACGATTTTAAATACTTTTCGTTCGAAGCAAAAAAAATCTTTGCATTCAAAGCAAACCCATTTTTATTCGAAGCAAAAATATTTTCATTCGACCGAATCTTTCAGAACTCCAAAACTTTAACATCAAATAGTTTTGATTCGAATGAAACCATTTTTATTCGACCGAAAATTTCAGAAACAATCCCAAACCATTTTTTAATATTAAAAAAGGACCACAAACTTATTTATTCAAAAATATTAATTTTACACAGAAAAAAAAAATTTCAGGGTATAACATGGATATAGAGTGATTTTTGTATGTGTAGAGAGGGAGCAAAATGGTGGGCTTGTGTGGCTGTTGTGCATGTGTGTGTGTGTTGGACAATAAAAAGAAGAGCTACTGCTATGGGTGAAGTGTTGGTTCTTGTGTGCATTAGTGTATGCACGAGTATAATGGGTGTGTGTGTTGGGTTGGGGGGTGTGTGTGTAGAGATGGAGCGAGCAGAGAGTGTTTTGTGTGTGTTTGGTTTACGTGAGATGGAAAAAAGGGCTGCCAAACAGCCCCATGAATATGTTTGTGTGTGTGTGTGTGTGTGTGTGTGTGTATTCTTGTGAGTAAATAATGTGTGTGATTTTAGTGTAAGTATATTTACAGTGGGTGATTGCAAGTGAGTAGTGAGTGAGAGTGCTTGTGTTTGTGAGAGGTGGTGGTTGTGAAATAGTGAAGGGTGGAAAGAAAGAAAGGGTACAGGTGAAAGAGGGAGGAAGCAGTGTATGTGTGTGTTTTGGTGTGAAGGGGTGTGTGTGTTTTATGTCTTTTTAAAACCCATCTAAGTGTGTGGTTTTGGTGTGTAACCGTGAGTGCATGAGTGACTATGTACTGGGGGTAGGAGCATGGATAGTGTGGGATATACATAGGTGTAAAAATGTATGTGTTAATGTGTGTAAAGTGTGTGTAGGGGAGAGGGGGGAGGGGTAAGTGTATGCATGTGTGTAGTGTATATAAGGAGTGAGTGAATGGAGGGACCGTGTGTGAGTTTATTGTGGGGAAGAAGACTCTGCTTAGAGGGAAGAAGTAAAGAAGAAGAAGAAGAAATGGGTTTTGTGGGGTTGGGCAACCGGTAGTACCCTGTGAAGCGCACACGTACCACGAGTTAATGTTAAGAATGTCGCACGTATTGGATAGTGTACAGCGATCATTAGCACATGAAATTTTAAAGTAAAATACTTTAGGCCATATTAGAATTCTTGGTAAAATTTTATAATTTTCTGAAATCCTGCGTATTTTTCATATTTTTGTAGTTTCAGATTTGTAAAATTATTTGGAGTCTTTAAAACATGTGAAAAAGTTCTGAAAAAATTTGAGTAATGTTTTTATAATATAACTAAGTCCCAGTTTGAGTTTGATGATTTTTGGAGTTGATCTGGTATCGTTTCGGTATCGCATTGAATTTAGAAAAATAAACAATTTAAAAATAATTTTAATGCCTTTTAAATTCTAATTTCTATTTCTCTAATTTTTATACATTTTTAAAGCTGTTATAAAAATTATGGAACTTTATTTTGGTCTGGAAACAATTAGGGCTATTTATGGATTTTTCTTGCATTTAAAGAAATTATTTTAATTAAAAAATATTCAATTCAGAAAATTCATATTTTGACTTTTGTTAATGTTTTAAGCTATAAAAGTGTTTTATTGTAATTTATAAAAAATTTGGGATATTGTTAAATATTAAAGAGTGTGCGAGGTTTTAAATTGGGCTGGCCGTATGAGGGGCCAGCTTTGGGTTGCGTCGTTCCGGGTTAGGAGTGAATACGTTTTGGGTAGTTGATATTAGATTTATAGTGCAATAGTGTAAATTGCTTTATGATATATGATTTGCCAAATCTAGGTTTACTCAGAGAATTTCGATCGAGGTCGATTAGCATCGCTTAACTTGAATCGAGGTAAAAAATTTTCTCTCTGAACCCTACTTCATTGCTCTGTTTCAAATGTTTTATTATGACAGCTTTACAAACTTCATTGAGCTCTGATTTTATGATTGATATAAAAATCTAAGGAATTACATCCGAACCTTATTTCATTACTCTGATTTCAAATGTTTTATTTATAACCTCTTTACGAATTTTATTGAACTCTATTTCTATAATTTTCATTAAAGTGTAAGGGATTTTATCTGAAACCCATTTTCATCAGATTAATCTCATATGTTTAATTATAAATTGTTATCTGTTGATGCAGAAAAGGGTTCGATGCTACGTGGAGGTGCCACAAAGGATATAGTCTGAGTCAGCTTCCAGGTAGGCAACGCGGGAGACAACAAGGACGGCGTAAGGGTTGAGAGCAAGGCTCCCCAGACAGGTCGCGAGGGCTAGCAGCACCGCGCAGGCAGGGGGACGATGAACAGGGCTGACAGTCGACGGTCCGTCGATGAGGGTGCAGCGTCGAGGGTTCGGGGACAGGAGTCCAAGTGTGTTTTTCTCACTAGAATTCCAGAGAGAATGTCTTTTTAGAAAGAGAAAGTGAAAAGTTCAAACGAGAGAAAGATCCTTGAAAAAGCTCCAAAGTCCACTATTTATAGCAAAAAATGTGCATGTGTCATATGTTGACATGTGTTACCACCTGGGAACGACACGTTGCCAGGGGGCCAAAGCACTGATCCTCCGTTGGGACTGCCGGTCCCTAAGTTCGTGCTGCCCTGCTCTTGCGACATCTCTCTGCCTGTCTGAGGAGACTGATCGTGCCGCGGTAGTAGCCCGTTGCCCCAGCCACCAGTCCAAGCCTTTATTGAATCCCATAGGTTCCCCCTGTAGCCAACTTCCATGCGGACAAGGCGCGATGCCCTCCAAGGACCTGCTCCCGTCCTGGAGTGACCCGTGGGTCATTGCCCTGGTGGTGTCGACGATCAACAGTAACATGAGTGACCATGGTCACCGCTTGGGGCTTAAGGTCCGTTGCGGTAAAGTCTTCGCGTAGGAGCTCCCTGTAAGTGCGATGTCGGTGGCTTCAAGGTTGTGCCGACGATGGTTCAAGGGTTACGAGCCCATCCTGCTGCGAGGACCATAGCCCCTGGTGATTGAGCCGGCGATGGCGCTAAGCCCGTGATGGCGCTCAACCCGAGCTGCAGTTTGATTGAGCCGGCGACGGCATACAGCCCGTCCCGTAGTTGATTGAGCCGCCGATGGCACTAAGCCCATCATGGCGCTCAGCCCATGCCACAGTTTGATTGAGCCGGCGACGGCATACAGCCCATCCCGTAGTTGATTGAGCAGGCGATGGCACTAAGCCCGTGATGGCGCTCAGCCCATGCCGCAGTTTGATTGAGCCGGCGACGGCATACAGCACGTCCCGCAGTTGATTGAGCCGGCGATGGCACAAATCCGGCAATGGCACAAATCCCGTGATGGCGCTCAGCCCATGCAGCAGTTTGATTGAGCCGGTGACGGCATACAGCCCGTCCCGCAGTTGATTGAGCAGGTGACGGCATTCAGCCCGTCCCGCAGTTGATTGAGCTGGCAATGGAACTAAGCCTGTGATGGCGCTCAGCCAATGCCACAATTTGATTGAGCCGGCGACGGCATACAGCCCGTCCCGTAGTTGATTGAGCCGGCGATGGCACTAAGCCCGTGATGGCGCTCTGCCCATGCCGCAGGGAGAGGTCCTCGTTCCGGAGCACTACGAGCGGAGCCCCCGGAATGCGGCACACTCCGGAGAGTGGGTTGAAGCATGTTCCACGTCCATGGCGGGGGTGCACGGTGTGGTGAATAGGTGTGATGCCCGGAGGCTTGTAACATGGTTGTGGTGTATGGGCACGGTGACGACTGTCGCGGAGGTATACTTAGTGCGGAGGGCATGTATCATCAGCGGGGCGCAAGAGTACGGTGACGACTGTCTCGAAGCAATACTTAGTGCCGAGGGCACGTATCATCAACGGGGCGCAAGGGCGGGCGACGACTGTCGCGGTGCAATACTTAGTGCCGGGGGCACGTATCATCAGCGGGGCGTAGGGGCACGGCAACGACTATCGCGGCATACTTAGGATAGTGTGATGCCGTCGTGACGATTGCGCACGGTCGTCGATGAGCGCCAAGTGACCATTGGTGTTGAGCGCGCATGGTAGAGAGCGCAATGAGTGATGTCGGGGGTTTAGGAATGACCCTTGCAAGGCAAAAGGGTGGCCGACCCCTTGGGTTAGAAACGGGGCTGACCTCTCACAACAAGGGGGGTGGCCGACCCCCTGAAGAAAGGGGTGGCCGATCCCCTTTGGAAGGGGTGGCCGACCCCCTTAGGAAAGGAGTGGCCGACCCCTTCCTTCCTTCCTTTTTCCAACAGTTTGACCGTGTTGGTGTCGCTGCACTGGTGATGCTTGTGGATGCTCGAAAGGAGATGCGCTTTGACTTGGTTATGGCATTGAATAATTGACTGTTGACTGGATGAAGTGTCGTGTGACGCGGGTCCCTTAGCGGGCCCCCGGGGTCTGGCCAGGATAGGGTATGAACATAAGCCCCCTGCGTGTGGCATGCGCGGAGGGGCAACCCGAGCGTGCGCCGCACGCATAAACACGTGGTGGATTTGTGACGCGCGTTGATGTGGAAAGGCGTATGTGTACAAAAATAATTTTCAATTTTAAAATTTTTTTTTGTCTATAAATAGGGAAGGGGGTCGAGTTGAGAAAGAGAGAAGCATTTGTGCCTCATAAGTTCAAAGAGAGAAGAAGAGAGAAAAGAGAGAAACAAGATGGTGAGAGAAGGCAAACAGGTGGCCGAGGGGTCAGCCGGTGATGGGGGTTGGCGAAGCCAGGGGGTTGGCCCAGGGGGCGAGAGGGAGAGGAGAAAGGAAGGGGGAAGGAGGGAGGAAAGGGGTAGTGGATCGGCCGCGAGGGGGGTCGGCCTCATCAGGGGAAAGAGGGTGAAGGGAAGGAAGAGAGGAAGGAGGAAAGGGAGGGGGGTCGGCCGTGAGGGGGGTCGGCCAACCTGGGGGCTCGGCCTCATGAGGGGTCGGCCAGTCAGGGGGGTCGGCCGCAAGGGGGTTGTCGGGGTCATTGGGTGGAGCGAGGGCCGCCCCTGCCGAGCCGATGCCCATCCAAAGAAAGGTTAAGTAGAAGATGTTCGCGAAGCTGCGAGGCACGGCGGCTAGTGCATCACGACCATAGCGGGTCATGACGGTGGTAGAACCCGTGGCCCCGCTGCTGACAGATGAGGCCAGAGTTGCGGCGGGTGGGGAGACAGTCGTGCCCTTGACATTTGACGATAGCGGAGTGAGGTCGTACGATCCTGAACCAGACAAGACGAACACATTACTGGGAGTGAGGGGCGTGTTATGCAGGTTCCTGATCGTGAGTTGTGGAGGGAGCTTGCCATCCATGTGGCTGATGGAGCCTTTACAGTGTCGTGGAGCCACCCGTCGATGGGAGAGGAGCCACAGATACTGTCGCCATATGTGCGCGCTCCGAGCTGGGAGGAAGCACCTGTGATATCGCCGAGATGCGTGCCAGGATTGTTGGTGGAGAGGGAGGACATGCCTTGGGCACCTATAGTGTTCAAGAAGCATGGCTCGATGTCGACTGGGTGGGACTTTTGGTGTCAGCACATGGTGGAGACGCTGCGGTGGCAGGCGCTACTACAGAGGTTGGGGTTACTGCCGGCGGTGGACATTACGGGTAGGGGCCTGGAGTTGTATAGGGACATGCCTGGTATGACTTTGCTGCTGTCGAGGTGGAGCACTCAGACACATACCTTTGTGACTGAGTTCGGAGAGATCAGGCCGACGCTGCTGGACGTGATGATGTTGACAGGTCTGCCGATGCAGGGCGAGTTGGACGCACGTGTGACGCGGCTCAGCGGTGAGGAGCGCTTGTTGTAGACACAATTGTTGGACGTCTTAGCAGAGACAAAGAAGGGAACATACGGTGGATGGATCTGACTGTTCTATGGTGTGGCGCAGGCGAGGCCGGGGCAGAGATTGGGCACTGCTGCTCACTTTGTGATGGGGCCGTATCACAAGGACTAGCGGTACGAGATGGTAGCTTTCCTGACGATGTTCTTGTCGAGGTGAGACTCATACATCCCGTAGATCGCATTCATGATTCAATTTTATTCCATGTCGCGTGTAATGAGCTACTGCTTACTTGCAGGTTTGTGTTTGAGGGGACGCCAGAGGACGACATTTCTCTGAGGGTGATCCCCTTGGCGATTCGGATGGCGCAGGGTAGGTGCGTCGGACTAGGTCCTGTGTATCTGGGCACTATGTACTCACGTCTGGATCAGCTAGTGAACCACATGAAGCGGTCGCATGGGCGGTATCAGGTGGCTACGTACGTGGACTGGATTTTCCTGCAGCGGTACCTGTACGAGTGTTTTCCAGATTATCGTTCGGTAGGATTCCCGTGTCAGCATTCGGTACCGACGACGAGGATGGTAACGCATGGTGGCAGATCATAGGAGGTAGTGGTGTGGTGCTGCGGATCACGGGCGTTCGCATGGTCGGGCATCAAGAGGCCCGATTGTCCGTTGTCACGGTTGGTAGACTCTCACGAGGCGTGCCTGGCACGGCCGTACAGAGATATGCATTCATTGTACGGGGTGCCCCCTTGGTTGCATGGACAGGAGATGATGAGGGACTTGGCCAGGAGGGGGTCCTTTGCACCGACGGACGTTGTGCTCCTGGTGGCCTATTTTCCGGGTTGGCTCCCGGTGCTGACCGACGATGGTGGAAAGCTTACGGAGAACGTGTATTCTGTGGCCTGGTATAGCCCAGATCGGTTTGTCGCTGGTGTTCGGCTATGATTTGGAGCCGCCGTGTGGGTACCGCGGCCCATGGAATGTGACGACCGCATTTGGTTATACGCGATATGATAGAGTCCGCGAGTGGCCGGTACCGGTGACAGAGTGGAGGCGACCGGGGACAGCGGTAGCGGGGGCAGTGACCGTGGGGTATGCGCAGTGGTGGGAGCGACTACGAGCGAGTTGGGCGGAGTGGTTGGCGCAGCCATCGGGCACACGTCAACTGGTAGACATGTTTGCATGTGACCGGGCATTGAATTTGGTATCAGTGACAGCTGCGCGGCAGGCTGGCATGCTGGCGCTAGTTTTGGGAGTGCCGCTGGGGGCTCTGAGAGAGATCCAAGCGAGGAGCCAGACGAGGAGGGCGACGGGTCTGAGGATGAGGCTCCGGGGGAGGATCGTGGAGGAGAGCCATCGATGCCGCCACCACGAGTGTCAGGGACCGGTAAGGGGCTGCTGTCGGCGCTGAGGGTGAGTATGATGGAGAGTGCTCGTCAGACGAGTGCAGGCACCTCGGGTTCACGCCTGGCGGGGTCGAAGAGGCTGCGAGAGGAGTCAGAGGAGCCAGCGTTTGAGGTAAGACGAGCTGCTACCATTACAATTACATAGTCTTTCTGATTAAGTCTTGTTTTTCTTAAAAAAATAATAAAAGAGTTAACGTATTGACGGTTCCTTTGACAGGAGTACGATGAGCAGACGGTGGAGGGAGTTGGTGACGTTGTCACGGCTGCCGAGGCAGAGGAGGGGGTGGCGGTTGAAGTAGACGAGCTGGCGCACGGGGGTGCATTGGAGGCGGTTGACATATCAGGGGCTGGCGTGAGCGGCAGGGTGAGCCAGCTGCCGGGAGCCAAGGAGAGAATGGAGGATGTGTATGGTGGAGCAGTCGACGAGTCGCTGATGTTTGATGCCAGCGGCTACTGGTGGACAGGCACAGAGGCAGAGGCTGCGGGAGTTGAGCAGGAGGATCCGGTAGAGCTGGAGCCCGCGGTGGCACCCCATGCTCGTGAGCCGAAGATTCCAGCCCAGTCTGTTGCGGAGCGTCAGCAGGACGCGTCGTCGGGGTCAGCTGTCGAGGCGGGGGCAACATTGATGGCGATGCACTCGATGACTGTCGGTGTACAGCCGACGGGTGGAGTGCGTGAGAGGCTTGCAGCAGTGGTGGGTGGTGCAGCGGGTGGTGAGGCGAGCAGGGGATCGTCGAGCGGGCAGGCCGATATCGTATCATGGGAGAGCCTCCAATTGCCCGCTGAGACAGTGTGCCAGTTGGAGTCGGTGAAGGCGGCTTTCCCTCAGACGTTTGAGGGAGTGACTGTAGAGAACCTCGTACTACAGAGGTGGGTGTATGCAGGATTCGTAGAGTGGTTACTACCCTTCGCTAGTGTTCCTACGACAGGCTAGTCGACGGCATTTATTGAACGGTCGCTGACGGAGTTTACGCCATTCACCTCTCTAGGCTTGCAGCTGGACTGGATGGATGATTTCTTGAAGTCGAGGAACGAGGGCAGTGCCATGGTGGAGAGGATGGCCTTGGTGCGGATTGAGGAGGTGCTACTCGAGAGACGGCGCGCAGGGCTAGAGGTGGAGCGGTCGAAGATTAGCGGAGAGTTGGTTGTCATTGACAGGGAGGTGGCGGATATAGAGAGGCAGTTGACCGAGCTGCAGAGACGACTGAGTGACCTGCAGAGGCGGCGCGCAGATGTGGAGGTTCAAGAGGTTGAGCGTCTACGGCGACATGCTGAGCTCGAGGCTAGATGGTCGGCGCTAGAGGCGTTTAGCTCTCATCCTGTAGCAGTGCTGTTATCTAGTTTTCTGTAGGACTTATGACGAATTTGATGTATGAACCGCGCCCGATAGTGGCCAAAAAAAGAAAAAAAAACTTTACATGTACATATATTTTTTTCTTGCTGGCGTCATGAAGCATGGCTGCTGCGTGTTGTCCTATTGTCATTTATTGTGGTTGTATTGCGCTCTTGCTATTTTGTTACGATTATCAAATGTCTTATGTCTGATGTTTGTCCAATGATGTTCCCTCTTTCCCGTCGAGGGCACACAGTGCAGTGACTAGGAGTAAAAGAGGCAGGCTAAGCATAAATATATGTGCAGCGAACAGACTGATAATGCTTGGATCAAAACGTTGTTTCATAAAAAAAGAACTTGTAATGAGCGACGAGGGTTACAATTCAGGGCATGCGCTTATATACAACAAAATGCGGTGCGAGTGTTCTAAACTGCGTGTGGGAGGTTGCGACGAACAAGCTGCAGCTGGCTACGCGTAGTATTTCTTTAGGTAGCGACCATTGACAGGGGCCGTGAGCCGCCCGTCGTCTGGGTCGAGCAGGAGATAGGAGCCGTTGCTTCTGGCCGTGTGCACTTCAAGTGGCCCTTCCCAGTTGGGTGCGAACTTAGGGGCTGACAGGTTGGCCCGCACATGCTTGGCGACTAGGAGGACAAGGTCACCTTCCACGAAGGAGCGGGGTTTGACAGTCTTCCCGTAGGCTTTGACAAGTTGTTCGTGGTGTTTCTTCATTCGGCGCATAGCGTTGGCTCTTTTTCATCCAGGCCTTCAAGGGCCATCATTCTGGTTTCCTCCTCCCCTAGGCCGCTGCTGAGGGCTAGTCGTGCCGAGGCAACCGCGACCTCGGCGGGTACCATGCACTCGTCCCCGTAAACAAGGGAGAAGGGTGTGGCCTTCGTGGCTGTGTGTCTGGAGGTTCTGTAAGCCCAAAGGGCATGGCTCAGCTTTTCAGACCAAGAGCCACTCGCGTCGTGAACCATGCGTGACAAAACGCGCAACAGGGTTTTGTTGGAGGCTTCAGCTTGACCATTGCCCTACGGATAGTAAGGGGTTGATGTAGTGTGATTGATGTCGTGCACTTCCATGAGAGTCCGAACATCCCAGTTGATGAATGGAGTGCCGTTGTCATAGATGATGCATCGTGGGATGCCGAAACAACAGATGATGTGGTCACGCAAGAAGTTGGCAATGACGCCTCCCGTGGCTTTTCGCAGAGGTATGGCCTCAACCCATTTCGTGAAACGCTCCATTGCGACCATGATCCATATAAGGCCTTTTGACGGCGGATGTATGGGGCCAATAAGGTCAAGAGCCCAAGAGTGAAATGGCCAAGGGGCCACGATCATACGAAGATCGGACGTTGGGGTATGCATCCTGTCAGCATGTCTCTGGCAGGGCTGGCAATGTCAGACATGAGTGATGGAGTCAGATTCCATGGTCGGCCAATAGTACCCTAATTTAGCAATTCTGCGTACAACTTATGCGATCCCTGATGCTCCCCCCAAGCACCATTATGTACTTCATTAATCACCTCCACGGCCGAGGCACCTTGTAAGCAGCGTAGGGTGCGCCCCGAAAACCCTTTGCGAAATAATTCGCCTTCCGTCACGAAATATCTGACCGATTGGCGCTTGACAGATCGTGCCGAGCCGCGATCCGACGGTAGGAGCCCATGAGTTAGGTATTGTAGGAAAGGCTTACGCCAGTCGCCCTTGAAGTTAATGACAAGTGCTTCTGCACTATCCGGTGCATACAGGCATTCTGAACAATCCCGTTGTACATCCGAAGCGTCCTTGGCCATGGACAGCCAAAAGAGGCCCATGCGCTGGAGACGGCGGTACAGAGGGGGGCCGTCGAGGCCACAACATTTCTGGTGGCCGAGCTGTAGTTTATGCTTTGCTTCCGCAGGGGCCAAGCACCTGGCCAGAGTGCCTCCAGGACATCATTTGTATAGGACGTCTCCCAACATTAAGAAACCCGTGAGGGTGGAGGTGGACGCAAGAGATGGTGCCCTAAGTTGGTTGACGATTGGCTGCCTCCAATCACTGGCAGTAGTGTCTTTTGGGACTAGGTTCAACGCCGTGCATGGTGCGGTTCTTCTGATGATGGTTAACACTTGTCGTTCACCATCAAACTCAATCTTCGATGCGATCGTGGCCAAGCTGTCCGCATGTCGGTTGCGGCACCTGTTGTGATGTTCATATTGGACATGGCCAAGTCTTCCTTCCAAGTGTTGTACCAGGGCACGATAAGGTGGTGCCAGAGCTGGCTCTTTGACCGTGAACTCTCCATCAGCCTGCTTCATTATCAAGTTTGAGTCCCCCTTTATGCATAATGACTTAGCCCCCATACTGGTAGCTAGCATGAGGTCGATGACAAGGGCCTCATATTCGGCTTCATTATTGGATACCGGGAACGGAGCTTGAAGGATAGGGATGTGGTAACACCCTGTGGATTGCGAAGGACTATACCATCAGGACCTTTGCTAGTGGCTGAGCCATCAAACTCGAGTATCCACAAGTCGTCTATGTCGGAGATCAGGGTCGTCTCCTCCCCCGGTAATTGATCTGAAGTCAGTTCACACTGTTGTCCCGGAAAGAAGGCCAGGAGATCGGCGAGTGCTTGGCTCCACAGAGCTGTAGGGTTTCTAATGGACAGGCCAAACTCGGCTAACAGCAATAACCAGCGGGTAAGTCGTCCAGACAAGGCAGGGTGTGTGAGCATGTATCGTAGTGGATCAGCCTTGGTGACAAGCATGATTTGGTGCAACAAGAAGTAGTGCCTGAATTTCTGTGAGGCGTAGACCAAGGCGAAGCAATGCTTCTCGAGCTCAGAATAGTTGGCTTTGGGTCCCCTAATCGATCGACTAAGGTAATAAACTGGACATTCTACCCCGTCTACTTCTTGGGCCAACAAGGCCCCCACGGACCTGGGTGTAGAGGTTAAGTAAAGCAAGAGTGGAACACCCCGCTGGGGCACGACCATGGTTTGTGGCGACATGAGGATCCCCTTAATCTGTTCGAATGCTCGTTGTTGGGGCGCCTCCCAACTCCATGGTGCGCTTTTGTGTGTCAAGTGCCGAAAAGGCGTGATAAGTTCGGCCAAGGCAGGGATAAATCGTCGAAGGTAGGAAACCTTGCCGAGGAAGCTCTTCAACTGTCTGGTGCTCTTAGGCGAGGGAATTTCTTGGATAGAAGCAGCTTTAGAAGGGTCAACGTCGATCCCTTGTTGACTAACCAAAAAGCCGAGGAATTTGTTGGAGGAGACTCCAAAGGCACATTTCAACGGATTCATCTGCATGTTGTACTGTTGACAACGATCGAAGACCGCTCGCAGGTCCGTGAGATGATCCCCTTCACTTTTAGACTTGATGATGAGGTCGTCGACGTAGTCCTCCACGGTACGGTGTATCATGTCATGAAAGATGGCGGTCATGGCTCGCTGATAGGTAGCACCCGCATTCTTGAGACCGAAGGGCATGACTTTCTAACAAAAGTTACCCATTGGAGTCTGAAAGGCTGTCTTGGCGCAGTCGTCCGGGTTCATTCGAATTTGGTTGTAACCGGCGAAACCATCCATGAAGGACAAGGTCTCGTATCCAGCGGCAGCTTCCGTAAGCATGTCGATATTAGGCAGTGGAAACTCATCTTTGGGACACGCTTTGTTCAGGTCACGGAAGTCAATACAAACACGTACTTAGCCACTCTTCTTCTGGACAGGGACGATATTGGCCAGCCATATGGGATGAGTAATTGGTTCAATGAAGCCGGCTTGTAGAAGCCGCTCGATCTCTCCCTTGATCTTCAATTCGAGTTCTGGACGGAAGGACCTCGGATGCTGTCGGACAGGGCTGAACCAGGTAGCGATGTTGAGATGGTGCGTCACCAAGGCGGGATCTAACCCCGGTATCTCGTTGTAACTCCACGCCAATACATCGCGATATTCACAGAGGAGGGTAACCAATTCTTCTCTTCAGCCTGGGGCGAGTTTTGTGCCAATGTATGTCAATCGAGGTTCCTCGCCTGGGTCAGCCAGGTTAATTTCTTCAAGATCTTCGGCCTGCGGTCGAGGGCCATCTTCATAGCAGGGTGGGGCAGCACCCAGAGTAAGTTCGGGGTCTGGCGGGCAATGCTCAGCCGTACAGCACCATTCCGTTTTTATGGTCGGGTTAGAATCGAGGGGGTCAGATGACGAACCACCAGGGACCCCCGCACACTGTCATAACTGGTAAATCACTTTCCCGTCTTTGACGATGCGTTAGAAGGTAGGTTCAGACTTGTGCTTTTTGGACTTAGGGGATGAGGGCAGAGAATCGGTCAAGACCGCATGTGGCGGCGAAGAAGCTGATGTTTTGCTCTTATTGTTCTTCTTGGATTCGGACTTGGACTTGGGAGGTTTGTTTCCGCACAACTCGTCCCATTCTGGCAATTTGGTGGAATGGATGTGAGTGGCGTTCTCACCATCCGGGGCGAGCTCAGTGAAGAAAGAGGCCTCGGCGGAGTAAGACTCGACATATTCAAAGGGTGCCCTGGTTGCGGGGATCATTAGTGCTACCTCGTGTCCGACAGGACCGGCCACCAGTTTTACACATTGGTGGTACGTTGAGGGAATAGCCTTGTTAACATGAATCCAAGGTCATCCAAGCAGAAGGTTGAAAGAGGACTCACTGTCTATCACATGAAAAGTGGTGTCTCAACGGATAGTGCTGACCATGAGGTCGACAGTTATGTGGCCGAGGGTAGATTGGGGGCCTTGCCCGAAGCCAGTAATCTTGACAGGGTCACGGATGATCTTCCTTGGTGGTTTGCCGGCTTGCTGCAGGGTGATGAGAGGAATGATGTTGATTGAGGAGCCGCAGTCCACTAAGGCACGACGAAAGCCTGTGCCGTTAATAGTGCATTCGAGGTATAACGGTCAGTTGTGGTGTTCAATTGGTGGTGAGTCCTCATCTGAGAAAACGAATGCGGTAGACGGGACATGTCTGAGCTCGGCTTGGGCAGTGAAACATTCAGGACTGAGGCCTGTGGTGACCTCGATCAGACAGTTTGAAAGGTAAGTCCGTGCCGTGGGTGAGAACCCCATTTCATCAAAAAAGCTTTTAATCTTTGTCATCTGTCCGACTGAGGGGTGGGAGGAATACAAGGTGTGACCATAGAAGAGACCTCTTTAGGAACTTCGGGGGACTAGAGGCTCGGCGTGGTCTATAATGGCCATGAGCACCTGATGCCCTCGATTGTTGTTGCCATGGTTCGGGTAAGGGTCCTTACACACATCATTGTTCTTTCGTAACTGTAGTTCACTGACGCGACCTTTCTTGCAAATATGGTTTGTAGTGCGTTGCAGTTTTGGAGAGGATGGCCAAGGGCTTGATGGAAAGGACAGTAGTTAGGCCGGGTTCTTTCTTCGTCCGTGATGGGGATCGGCATAGGTGGTAGTCTGAAGTTGCGGTCATTAACAACCCGCTCTGTCAAGAGTTCTTTCACCGTATTCAGGTCACATGGAAAGGCAGGGGGGTCTCCTGTTGTCTTCGTTTGTCAGGGCGTTGGTCCCTATCCGGGAGCCGACGCTTGGAGCCAGTGTAATTGCTGACACTGTTATGGTTGGTGTTGTTGCTGTCGCGCTGAGCACTAGGTATGTTTGTCAAGGCCAGCAATGCATTCTGCGTGCGAGTCCTCCATGGTTTGACAGGGCCGACCGTCTCGTAAGTACGTCGTGTTGCTTCCTTGAGGTGCCCCCAAGACCTCAACTGCAAGTTCTCAATGTGCACCCGGTAGATGTTGTTCATGTTTTTGATGCATATGGGGACCAATGTCTCGTCCTTGCTGAAATCTGTACACTCGAGGCACTTAAGGTGAAAGCGTTGCACATATTTGGTTAAGTCTTCGCCGAAATTTTGGCGTATACTGGCGATGTCCACTATGGTGACGCGCTCGTCTTCGTAGTGGAATTTGTCCAAGAATAGTTGGGCCATCCCATCCCAAGAATGGACTGTCCCCGCGGGGATCTGATGATACCAAGTGTATGCCAAGCCCATGAGGGATTTGTGAAACTCCCTCAGCTTCAAACTATCGCCCGGGCCATACTGTTCCAATGAGCCAACAAATCTTGTCAAGTGCTCATGGGCGTTGCCTTCGCGCCCGTTGAAGAGCACGAAAGTGGGTTGCTTGTATCTGAGCTGGTAGTGTACAGTGGCCATTTCGTTGGCATACGGCGTGTGGTCTGTCCGTTGAGTTAGCGAGCCGGGTGCAGACTGTTGTGACAGTCGGCGGAGGAGTGCATCCAAGTCGACTTTGGAGACATAATGAGGGAGTGGCTCCTCCTGGCCAGCTAGCGGCTGATGGCTGGTTGGGGCTCCTTGAGCCCCCGAGCCCCCTGACGGTGCAACTGGGTAGGTTGGTGGAGCAGGAGGACGATACGAAGCAGGCATTGCCACAGGCACGTGTGCGGCAGCGTGGGTGGCTGGGTAAGACATGTCCACCACCTGGCCGGTCATTTGATGTTGCTCCGTCAGGTAGGGGTTGGGCTCTATCTCGATGGACTCAAGAGTTTCAGAAGAACTTATGGCCGGTAGATGCTGTGGCGCAATAACAGGGATGATTTGCTGCAGCACCTGTCCCGGATCCAGCTTCTGTCTGTGTGATGGCGTTGCGGGATGCAGTGTGCCAGCTATAGGCAGGGAGGATGTCACGAGCCTCAATGTCAGGAGTCTAGAAGGCCAAGGCGGTAGTGGTCGTGACACTGGGGCCTGGGTGGCGTCAGGGGACAGCCCAGGTCCTGTGGGCTGGGCCGGTGGAATGACTTGCTGTGAGGCCATAATCTGCATGGATCTCTGCATTTCCTTCATAGCGATCATGAGAGTGGCTTGCGAGTATTGTATGCTGGCTATAGTTGGAGTGAACTTCTGAATGGTCACATTGACTGCAACTTGCATGTCAGACGTGGGGTGGCCTTGGGGACGTAGGGCACTAGTCCTCTCTTACTCGACCGGGTGGTCTTCTTCTTGCACGGGATGGATAAGGCTCTGGCTGGTAGCCCTCGTAACTCGCCATTGCATAGGCATGATGCCTAAGTGCAGCAGACTGCAACACGATGTTCACCTCCCCAGCGGATTTGCCAAAATGTTGATGCAGAAAAGGGTTCGATGCTACGTGGAGGCGCCATAAAGGATGCAGTCTGAGTCAGCTTCCAGGTAGGCAACGCAGGAAACAACAAGGACGACGTAAGGGTTGAGAGCAAGGCTCCCCAGATAGGTCGCGAGGGCTTGCAGTGCCGCGCAGGCAGGGGGACGACGAACAGGGCCGACAGTCGACGGTCCGTCGATGAGGGTGCAGCGTCGAGGGTTCGGGGATGGGAGTCCAAGTGTGTTTCTCTCACTAGAATTCTAGAGAGAATGTCTTTTTAGAGAGAGAAAGTGAAAAGTTCAAATGAGAGAAAGATCCTTGAAAAAGCTCCACCACTATTTATAGCCAAAAATATGCATGTGTCATAAGTTGACATGTGTCACCCCCTGGGAACGACACGTTGCCAGGGGGGGCCAAAGCACTGATCCTCCGTTAGGACTGCCGGTCCCTAAGTTCGTGCTGCCCTGCCCTTGTGACATCTCTTTGCCTGTCTGAGGAGACTGATCATGCCGCGATAGCATGGTCAGAGTAGCCCGTTGCCCCAGCCACCAGTCCAAGCCCAAACTAAATCCCATAAGGTACGTCAAGAGACACGCAGAGAACTTGACAGCGGTGAGGGTTCCCCCTGTAGCCAACTTCCAGGCGGATTAAGCGCGATGCCCTCCAAGGACCTGCTTCAGTCCTGGAGTGACCCGTGGGTCATTGCCCTGGTGGTGTCGACGATCAACAGCAACATGAGTAACATGAGTGACCATGGTCACCGCTTGGTGCTTAGGGTCCGTTGCGGTAAAGTCTTCGCGTAGGAGCTCCCTGCAAGTGTGATGTCGGTGGCTTCAAGGTTGTGCCGATGATGGTTCCAGGGTTGCGAGCCCATCCTGTTACGAGGACCATAGCACCTGGTGATTAAGCCGGCGATGGCGCTAAGCCCGTGATGTCGCTCAGCCCATGCTGCAGTTTGATTGAGCCGGCGACGGCATACAGCCTGTCCCGCAGTTGATTGAGCCGGCGATGGCATTAAGACCGTGATGGCGTTCAGCCCATGCCGCAGTTTGATTGAGCCGGCGACGGCATATAGCCAGTCCCGCAGTAGATTGAGCCGGCGATGGCACTAAGCCCGTGATGGCGCTCAACCCATGCCGCACTTTGATTGATCAGACGACGGCATACAGCCCGTCGGGCAGTTGATTGAGCCGGTGATGGCACTGAGCCCATGATGGCGCTCAGCCCATGCCGCAGTTTGATTGAGCTGGCGACGGCATACAGCCCCTCTCGCAGTTGATTGAGCCGACGATGGCACTAAGCCCGTGATGGCGCTCTGCCCATGCCGCAGTTTGATTGAGTCGGCGATGGCATATAGCCCGTCCTGCTGTTGATTAAGTCGGTGATGGCACTAAGCCCGTGATGGCGCTCAGCCCATGCCTCAGTTTGATTGAGTCGGCGACGGCATACAGCCCGTCCCGCAGTTGATTGAGCCGGCGATGGCACTAAGCCCGTGATGGTGTTCAGCCCATGCCGCAGTTTGATTGAGCCGGCGACGGCATAGCCAGTCCCGTAGTTGATTGAGTTGGCGATGGCACTAAGCCCGTGATGGCGCTCAACCCATGCCGCACTTTGATTGATCAGACGACGGCATACAGCCCATCGGGCAGTTGATTGAGCCGGTGATGGCACTAAGCCCGTGATGGCGCTCTGCCCATGCCGCAGTTTGATTGAGCCGGCGACGGCATATAGCCCGTCCTGCTGTTGATTAAGTCGGTGATGGCACTAAGCCCGTGATGGCGCTCAACCCATGCCGCAGTTTGATTGAGCCGGCGACGGCATACAGCCAATCCCGCAGTTGATTGAGCCGGCGATGGCACTAAGCCCATGATGGCACTCAGCCTATGCTGCAGGGAGAGGTCCTCTACTGGAGCACTACGAGTGAAGCCCTCGGAATGCGGCATAATCCGAAGAGTGGGTCGAAGCATGTTCCACGTCCATGGAGGGGGCGCATGGTGTGGTGAATAGGTGTGATGCCCGGAGGCTTGTAACATGGTTGTGGTGTATGGGCACGGCGACGACTGTCGCGGAGGTATACTTAGTGCGGGGGGCACGTATCATCAGCGGGGCACAAGGGTGCGGCGACGACTGTCATGAAGCAATACTTAGTGCCGGGGGCACGTATCATTAGCGGGGCGCAAGGGCATTGCGACGACTGTCGCGAAGCAATACTTAGTGCCTGGGGCACGTATCATCAACGGGGCGCAGCGACGACTGTCGCGACATACTTAGTTCCGGGGGCACGTATCATCAGCGGGGCGCAAGGGCACGGCGACAACTGTCGCGAAGCAATACTTAGTGCCGGGGGCACGTATCATCAGCGGGGTGCAAGGGAGCGGCGTCGACTATCGCGGTGCAATACTTAGTGCCGGGGGCATGTATCATCAGCGGGGCGCAAGGGCGCGTCGACGACTGTCACGAAGCAATACTTAGTGCCGGGGGCACATATCATCAGCGGGGCGCAAGGGCGCGGCGACGACTGTCACAGAGTAATACTCACAGAGTAATACATAGTGCCGGGGGCACGTATCATCAGCGGGGCACAAGGGCGCGGCGACGACTGTTGCGGCATACTTAGGATAGTGTGCTGCCATCGTGACGATTTTGCACGGTCGTCGATGAGCTCCAAGTGACCATTGGTGTTAAGCGCGCATGGTATAGAGTGCGATGAGTGATGTCGGGGGTTTAGGAATGACCCTTGCAAGGCAAAAGGGTGGCTGACCCTGTTGAGGAAGGGGTGGCCGACCCCTTGGGTTGGAAAGGGGGGTCGACCTCTCACAATAAGGGGGTGGCCGACCCCCTGAAGAAAGGGGTGGCCGACCCCCTTAGGAAGGGAGTGGCCGATCCCCTGAAGAAAGGGGTGGCCGACCCCCTTTGGAAGGGAGTGGCCGACCCCCTTAGGAAAGGGGTGGCCGACCCCCTTAAGAAAGGAGTGGCCGACCCCCTTCCTTTTTCCAACAGTTTGACCGTGTTGATGTCGCTGCACTGGTGATGCCTGTGGATGCTCGAAAGGAGATGCGCTTTGACTTGGTTATGGCGTTGAATAATTGACCGTTGATTGGATGATGTGTCGCTCGACCCGGGTACCTTAGCGGGCCCCCGGGGTCTGGCCAGGATAGGGTATGAACATTATCGAATTACGTTGAACTCTGATCTTTTGTTTATTTGTTATGAAAATGTTTATAAATTGACCCCATGAAACCCTAATTTGAGCCTAAAAGCGATTGTTTGGAATTTGTTTCATTCTCATCTATTTATTAATTCGATTACCGTAAAGCATTTTCAATTATGATTTAATTCCTTGAATATTGACATGAGTTAGTAAACCTGAGATTTATAAGGATGGTGTGTATTGTTGGAGTTACAAGGATGGTCTGTTTGTTGGGTTAAACTAGTACTTAAATGGATTAGTCACTGTACATATGCATATGTAAAGCATATCGAGCACTGCCGGGGTGGCTTTGCTATAGTGTACTACTCATGTTTAATATGACCTATTTTGGTTTTAATATACCTCAAGTGTTTTGAATGACTATTGATTTGAGAGATTGAGATGATACTCGTCTCTATGTTTATATCAAATCGTTCGAATCATTTTGTTATTTTTAATCCTTGATCTATTTACTGGGCTCTTAAAAGCTCACTCTCGTTTGACTTTCTTTTTGTAGGTGATAACTAGCATTAGGTTGTTTGAGTGTGGATTAGAGCCGAGCAAGAAAAAAAAAGTTAAGTTAGTATTGGTCATTGGAACCCCTGCGTGGGTGAATTCTATTTAACTCACTCTGTAGAGGGCTTAAGTCTCTTTTTTATTTATCACCACATGTATTAGTGATTTGAAGAATTGCATTGATTAGAAGCTCCGACATAAGTCCTCATAGTTGGTTATTTGAATTCGAGGTTTTATATCATTAGATAGTGATTGTTTTAAGCTCTGGAAGTTCAGGGTGTTAAAGCTTTGATTTTTCAGGGTGTTGTCGTTAAATAAGTTACATTTGTCTTTAAAATACATATTTAATAACAAAAAATTGTGAAAAAGTAAGTGAGATGGTGTATGTAGTATTTTCCTATCACTTGATAAGAGTGTTATAATATTGCTCTTAAATCAATGTACAAATAAGCACCACTCAATGTTAACTCTTTAAACAAAGATGAAGCTTTTTCTTTTTTAAATGTAAGTTCCATGAAAAGCAAATGGTATCTCGTCAGATTTTGATTGTTTGTAGGATGATATTGAAAATTAGATAAATGTATGTCAAAGCATTTTGGATAAGTCATTGAAAATAGGTGGTTTGAGTCCATAAGATTAGTCATAGAACTTAGGAGCTTATTGAATTGAAAAAATATATATAAAATCACGAGTAATATGAGAGATCATATTGGGTAAGGAAAGATTTTAAATAATAAGATCTCTAATTATTACTACATATGGATAAATTATGGAAAGTGAAATACTCCAACCATACTTGACATGAGAGATAAAATTTTGGGACTAAAAAATGAAGTCATAACCTAGAGTCATAATCGAAAAAAGACTGATCGATGGTAAGGAAAGTTTTTAAGAGGTAAAATTTTTGAATTATTTGAATCCTAAAAATGGAGCAATTGTTGGGAGAAAAATAACTATATTTGGTATGATAGAGAAAATTAAGGAATTCAAAATTTGAAAGTTTCAAACCAAAAATCAGTTTAATAATCTCATAAACAAATTGACGTAAGTCCATGCTGCAGGAGAAAAAGTTGTCCAAGTAAGCTACGGAAAATGCATTATATGATGAAATAACATATGCATACAGGAAATTTCTAATGATCAGATAATTGTGAAGGTTTTTAAGCTATCATGTTTTTAAATTTAAGTAAAGATTGAGGAAGGGCAAGTTTTCAGGTGGTAAATGGAAGAGTTGGGCAACTGGAGAGAGAAAATGAAGTTGATAATGCAAGATTTTAGGGCTAAACTTTTTTGAAGATTAAGGATTTATCATGTTTATCTCCTAATGATTAAGGATAATTCAAAGTAAAAAAAATACGTAGCGAACGGAGAGAATGTTCACGTAGTTGGTGACGGAACAACATTCTTTCAGCTTCAGGTTTCATATATATATATGATTAGATGATTAGATTAGAATGGAAACTAGAAGAAAGAAGAATCAATACCGAGAAAATTAAAGAAACCATAATTCAAAATCGGATTATTGTGTCTCATTTTAACAAATCAGCAAGTATAACTCAAATAAAAGGTGGATGTGTCAAATCATTAGGTATATATAATTTGAAGGATCAATTGCCAATACTCTATTTTTTTCTCTACAGGAATCTATATTTCACTTGTGAAAATAACCCACCCCCCCCCCCGAACACCAAAAAGGCCTTCGAAAGAGGCAAAAAGGGCGAATACGAGCCAAACCTCTCCATCTCTCAAACTTTTGTTTCTGTCACCACCGCCGGTTTTTCTCGGTGGATGGTGAAGTGGTAGACTAGCCTAGATCTGTTTGAGTTAGGGTTTTTCTTTTAGGCACTTGATAGGTGAGCTAGTCATTTGTTGTTGTTTTGATTATTGCTACTGCTCCGTTGTGATTTTGTGTTTCTGGCATTGATGATTGGTTGGTGTTTTGTTGCGGGGTATGTTGTCGTAGTCCTCAAGGCGCTAGAGCAAAGTCGAGGAGCTATTTGTTCAAGTTGTGATGGTTGCCAGTGGGGGGTTAATTTCACCGTCGGAGTTGTTGGGTGACGTGCGTCCGTAGGTTTGATAGGGCTGTAGGAATCTTCTTTCAATTCCATATTTAGTGGCTATCAATATTAGCTAAATATTTATAGTGGTTTTCTGCTAATACTTTCAAGGACAATTCTTAGCAGCATTTTTTTACCGTTACTAAATTAAAGTCACTACAAATTTAAGTAACCATTAATTATCATTATATATTATATAAAGGGTAAGAGAAAGATTCATTTAACCCAGGTAGCAGCCAAAAATTTTTCAAACTATTATTGTTAGATTTGAGCTTCTAAGATGGAGATGGACAAAGCAAAAAAACATGAACATAACACGGAAAGCGAAAACGAAATTATGATTGACGGGTAAACAAGCACTACAACGTAGGATCAGGCAACCATTAATACATGCGACCATTCAGAACTAAAAGAGCAAAATCTGAATCAAAGACTTCACAAAACAAAAATATAAAACGCATTCTCTAATTTGATTTATGGTGGATCTTCAGTAATCAGTATTCAGTACCATCACCTTCAGCCCCAGATTCCTTTTTCCTAACGTGATACTACACAATACAGAGCACTGGTTCATGGCCCTCCATACAATGTGCAAAGCATATTTAGTTAATACAATAAAAGAGAAGTACACTCTTCCTAACAATGAAACTACCCAAATAACAAAGGTACCTCCTTGGGCTTGAAACGTGCGATCAAGTCGTCGGTCAATCTGTGTTCTGTCATGAGCCACGATGTTTTGACATCATCTTTGTTATAATAGGTGAGGGGTGTTATGATGCCGACGATGGTTCCAGTACAGCCCTTGACGTCCCTTCTTGCTTGCGTCGCCTTCCAGTACCGGCGATTACCCTTGACATCCCTCTTCACTTTGTTGCTATTTGCATACTTCTTACGCAAACTGGTAAAGAAGCACATCTTCCGCCACCATGTTTAAAAGCCAGAGCTGCGTGCATAGACATTCAGGACAATTTTCAGTTGCTCAGGAAACTATGAATACAAGCAGGGCTGACCCCAAGAAGTGTAATAGAAGAATTCGGAAGGTTCAAGTTCACATAAAAAATTTACGACTACTATAAGATAATTAAAAAGTGTATTCTAAATATAACTAGAAAATTATATGAGGATAATAGTGCATATATAGATAGATATATTATAAGAATGTAAACTAGAAAAAGAAATAACATTTGATCGATTATTATAATTTCTTGGTAATATAAAGATTTATAGTTCGGATCTTTAATTCGGAAGAATGAAAACGAAGCAAGGAAAAGACAAAGATAAAGATTATGACAGCCCGTAGCACAAAATGTCAAAAACATCACAAAAAGAAATTCTAATAGATCGATATTACAATATAGTGGCGATTTTGTAAATAGGTTAAATATTTGCCATTATTAAATAAAAATCCAAAATTTACGGGGTGACCCCTCCCTGCACCCCCCACCCTTGGCGGTCATGCTTGTGGTTTGCCACTGACATCAAGATTTCAAAGGATGGTTGATAAACTTTCCACAAGTTATAGAAATTGCTGATTTTTGCCAGAAAAAAAAGAATCTACAACTTCTCTTATCTAAGAATGGAGAGAATGTACACAAGAAGTAGAGAAAATATAACGCACCTGGCAGTCCATGGGGCTCATAGTCATAATTATCTTCAACAGAGCTCACAATGCCTGGCGGAATTTGAATCGGAAGGAACTTAGAGTACAAGTAAAAGCAAATAAGTTCTTGTAGAGTAGGTTGAAACCTCTGGCCGAGGGGAAGATGCGTCTTCCAATAATAACTATCACTATCAGAACCATTCTTCTCACAACTTATTAGAGCTAATAAAGAACCAGAAGCCATTGGTAGCTTACTGTTCTTCTCATGACTTATTGCAGCTAATGAAGAACCGAAAGCCATTGTTATCTTATTGTTCTTCTTGCCACTTATTGCAGCTAATAAAGAACTGGAATCCATTGGTATCTTACTGTTCTTCTTGCCACTATTGTAGCTAATGAAGAACTGGAAGCCATTCGAACCTTAAAGATACTTGAGGGGCGATGCTCTTGGGCGGTTACCAAATATTACTTGGACTGGGATTAGGTTAACATGCAGGGGTGGCCTAATCATATATTTACAAGAAAGGCCCTAGGTTTAGTAGATAACTCACGTAGTTGGCATAAGTGGCACCATCTTGTATTTCCTTTTTTCGAAAGGCTTTACTAACCGACTTATTATTTTTGAGTTATTATTACGTAAGATAAAACCTAATAAGTAAAGTGTGAGAAGTTCGAAATTATTTCTCTATCAGTTTATGGGGAAAAGAGTTTAGATAATAGAAAACTTCTAGGGTCAATGAGGATTTCTAAATCCTTGTTGGAACTTGGATTGCTTGTCCAGTACTAATCAGGATTTCCTTTGTAAAATAATTTTCATTTGAAACAAATTTTGGTTACTACTCGGGTTGTAGAAAATTTTCTTGAACCTCATATATATATAGTAGCAAATAATAGTCATAAAATATTTCTAGTGTCTTTCTGCTAAAACTTTAAGCAACAACTCTTAGCAATATTTTTTTAGCGTCAATAAATAAAATCCATTAAAAATATTCAATGACCATTAATTATCGCTATATGGGAGGTAAAAAGAAGATTCCTTCAACTCAGGTTACAGCCAAATATTTTATTTTTTTCTGAATGAAAAACATTGCGCTATTCAGGTTGTAGGGTGATAGTTATAACCTTTTATATAGCGACAATAAATAACCGTATATGTTTTTAGTGGCATTGATTCAGTAATTTTGAAACAGTGATGCTAAAATTTATCTCAAAAGTGTTAGCAAAATGTCACTAAAGGTTAATTGTCAATGTACAAGGGGTTGCACCTATCTTCCTACAACAAGAGTAGTAGCAAAATGTATCATTTTTAAATTCTTGTTGGAACTTGGATTGCTTGTCCAATACTAGTCAGGTATACTGAAGCCAAAATATGGATTATATAGGTTATCCAACATTATTGAGTCTTTCGACTTGTACACACAAGTATTAGTTACTACTCCCTCCATTATAAAATAATTGTTCAACTCTGACTTGGCACTTATATTAAAGATATAAGTCATACATAGAGGTGCCAATGGCCATCCCTGACAGGAAAATGGGTTGGGCCTAGGCCGGGCCATCTGGAGGATATCAGTACCCGATCTAAGTCTAAGCCCTAGGCCCAAATTTTAGGGCCGGGCTTGGACCAGGCCTGGGCCTAAATAAAAAAATTATTCTTTTTAAATTCTTATTATTCATTTTTTGTTTTGCAGTAAAATTAAATATAAGATAAATTTGTTCATAAGCTCTCTTCCTTTTATCTGGACTTGGGACTGACTGCTTGTAAACAATTTTGTGAATCCACTACCCGCGCATGCAATTTAATTTATTTGCCAACACAATTTGGCCGTCTATTAGTAGTTTATGGGCGTTCCAAATTAAATTTTCTTTTTCAATAGTGCCGGAAAACCCTAACACTTTAACTTATTTGCAATTTAATTCCAAATTATAGAAAAATACAATTCTATGGGCCTACTACTTTGTCACATATAATATAAACCACAAGGTCATTTTAAGATATAATGCTACTTACAGATATGTTGTTCTTAGTCCTTGAATATACGTCTGTCATGCTTCTCTTGTTACTTTTTGATATCCAATGCCTTGCTTTCGTCAGAATTGTCTAATGGCTAATTTCAAACACTCTTAAGATTAGAACATGTCATTCTTAACTAAAGGAGAATTTGGCCAATTTCATATGGCCAAATTCTCATTTGATCAAGAATGACATGTTCTAATCTTGAGAGGGGTCAATTTTAGTCTTTTAAGAAGTATAATGTGTTTTAAGTGAACATACTATTTAGAAGTTGAGGGGTTAAAAAGATATATGGAGAAGATAAAATGTTAGCACTGGCAAGTTGTCAACTCTTTGGATAATATCCTTTTTAACTCCTCAACTTCTAAAAAGTTTACTTAAAAGCATTTGATAAGTGCACTCTCATGTGCATTATTTAGAGAATACATTTAATTTATTTAAAAATATTCCACAACGAAAATGTATACTATATATTGAGAAATAATTTATTCTAAAAAATTGAGAAAATGAAAAGAAAAAGAAATTACCTAATAATCTGGAAGGTCTTCAATGCTCGAACTGTTGCTCTTCTTATCATCAATTGATTTATCTTGATCCTGGTATTTTGCATCAAGATAATCCTCCTAACATGTACATAACTCAAACTCGGGGTTAAGATGACTCCTTCTGTCATCCAACACCCTCCCTGTCGTTAAAAATATGGGTTCTAAAGCAACCGCGGAGGCTTGCACTGGTAATACATCCCTGATAATTTGGGATAAAGTTTTATAAATTTTTGTATTTTGTTTTCCAAAAATTTAACAAATTAAAAATTCATCTGCTCATCCATTGGTAATGAAGAATAATGATCAGTATTTGCATATATACCAATTTTATTAAAAGAGAAAAAAGAAGACGAACCTATCGAACGAGAATTACCTTTCACTGTTGTTTGTTTTGCCACAAGATAATTCAAGGCCCTTAAGAAATCACCCATAATATATTTGACTGCATGATGATGTACTTCGCTCGGCACGTCAGCGAAATTTCTATATAAGTTGTAAAGATTTTCAAATGACTTACTCATTTTCTTTGTAAGCTTGGTTGTGTCGGTTGCCATGTAGCACATTTGTTTATATATTTCTACTATCGAGACATCCGTGCCATGCAACTTTAAATCTAGGATCCAAACAAGTGTCGACAGCAAAAACAACAAGTAATTTGGCCCAATATTTATTAAATTTAATGTCCATCTGTTTTATTATACACTGAAAGGGTCCTATATATCTTCATTTTGCTAAAATGTTAGCAATTTTTAGAATTTCTATTATAGCGATAGGGGACATGAGATAGTACATACCAGAAAATTCAATACTAGACGTCTAAAATACCTTCAAAAATTCAATTAAGTGTGCAGCCATCTGTCATTCCTCGTGAGTTGGAAAGCCTTGTGGGAAGATAAGTACTAGGCAATACATATACACTTCTTCGTATAACATAACAAATAAAAGCATTTGATAAGTGGCGTTCTTCCTATACATGACATCTGTAAGTAGTCTCCTACGAGGCAAGAAAAATAAAGCTTTAAATTGTTGTATTCTTGAACTCAAACAATTAATATATGCCGCCATACCCCTTATTTTGTGAAGAATATCTCCCTCCTGCAGCAGCTAAATCATATTGAACAGTTAAATTAATTATATGACAAACACATTGAACATTAAATATTTACCATCAAGTATAAGTCTAAAGTTCATCTTTAAGACTTCAACAATAGCTATATTGTTAAAAGTATTATCAAAACTGATATTCATAATCTTGTCCTTTATTTTAAACGTGTTACATACTCAGACTATAATAGTAGTAATGTTAACTGCATCATACGGATAGAGAAAGAGTTCAAAAGCGATGATTCTTTTGTTCATAACCCCATAATCACTCCAATGGGCAATCACACAAGCATAATGTGAAGAGGAGGGGTAAATTTATTAATTTTTTAAAGTTCACAAAAAGACCAAAATATCCCTACAAACTAGTCATTTATGGTTGTTGGGGAGTGTAAAAATGTAAAAGTGCATAAAAGTGTTTTTGGAACCTTGTTGGACAAAAATACCTTTGAAACTAGCCGTTATATAGCTTTTGGGGAGGCAAAAGTGGATTGTTCATAACTTTTAACCGTTGGAGGGAATCTTGCACTTTTTCAAATTTTTGAATAGGGTCGGATTCAAGCCAGACTTGAACTTCTCAAATATGGCCAAAAAAGGGTCATGCTTGGGCGTTTTAGAGCTAGGCGAGGCTTTTTTGCAAAATATTTTGGCCTGGCCTTGGCCCAGGCTGTTAGCCCTATGGACAAGGGCTGTCACTATTCACCACGAGGGCCAGGCTCGCCCGAGCTGTTTTAGGGCTGGGTCGGACTGGCTCGCGGGCGGCCTAACCCCTTTGCCACCTCTAGTCATACATTGTGTGAAAAATGATTAATTTTTTTTTATGACAGCCCAAAAAGGAAAACTAATCAATTATTTTGGGATGGAGGGAGTGTATAATACGTACTTTTTGGTGAACCTAAACTCATTTGAGTGATCGCTGAGATCTCTGTCATCTGATCGGTGATTACAGGGATAGAGTGCTTGTGGCTTCCGGTGGTGTCATCCACATCCAAATCCCAATATCGTTTGCGATACCAGAGTTTCATTGGTTCAAGTAACAACTTTGACAATAACACAAGCCGATTTTTGGTTGTAGCTGTCAATAAAAAGGAGGAGGATGAGTTTGTATTTAGAAAAAGTTGTTGTAGTGCCCAACTTGCACCTAGAAAGATCTGGAATGATTTGACCTAGTAAGGATGCTTCGTTCTAAGACCTCAACAAAGCACGTCATTAGTTATCAAAAATTGCCCAAAAGATAAGATCTCACTCAAGCCAAATTCATCCTAGAACAGGTTGGTGACTGTTCTTAACTGTTAAATCAAAGCAACAATTGTTGACTATTTTGAACGAGGAAGTGACAAGATGGCTCATTCACACAAGGCATGAAAATTTAGCTATTCAACCTGTCATTTTGAAAAGGGATGTAAAAGACGTGGTAAAGGCTGGATAAAAAGTTAAGCAAAAAAGGTAAATCATGTATATTCATTCTCAACACGTGGCGAGGTTAAAGAAGGCTATTAAGATGAGTAAAAAGGTAATAGGAACGCCATGACACATGCCAACTCCGATTAGATCGAACTAATTGAGGCTAATGATTAAGAGCCCAAATGTAAAATCCATATATGTTGTGGTATAGGTTTTAGTGGTCGTTGAAATATGGTTTTTGATCACGAGTCTCATGCCATATTTCTATGAAAGTTTACAAAATGAAGGACATATTGTGAAATTTCTGAAACATGTGATAGTTGTGGTGAACTGGTGATAATCCATGGCAGAGCCAGAATTTCTATCTAAGGTGAACACTTAGTGATGCACAAAAATAGTTGAGATTGTGAAAGTTTAAATTGTCAAAAACATACTGCAGACTAGACGTATCATATGGATAACTTTAGTAGGCATAAGTTGTACTCGGGTGGGTGCAACTCAGAAGCCATAATGAAAAATTACATGTGATTAACAATCGTTTCTCTAATATGTCACTTTAGCATTCAACTTTTAATACTTTTACCTATATTTCTATAATTGTTTTGCCCCCAAATTTATTACAAAAGTGATAGTTAAAACCTCAAATACAATAATCACCCACCTACCTTAATTGCTCAAGAAATAGGCCAGTGGGTGTTAAGATGGATCAGCGAAGGACAGGGTTAAGAGGAGAAAGGGGATTTATGTGGGGTGGTCATGAAAGTGTGTGTGTGTGTGTGTGATAGAGAGAGAGAGAGAGAGAGAGAGAGAGAGAGTGTGTGTGTGTGTGTGTGTGTGTGTACGGTGTGTGCACGCGAGCGTGTGTGCAGTTCTGGTTGTTGAAGGCGTCAGTATGTGTGCGTGTGTGTTTCTACTAAAAATATGTTTCACGGATGCTCCGAAACCCCAGCTTGGACCGATGACCTGCAAGACAGAAAACGAATGACTGCCGAGTGGGGTTCCCGGCGGAGAACTCTCGATGTTTAAGTCAGAGCGCAGCTACATGATAGTAACTTTGAAAAAGCATTAACGACTGTGTCTTTGTGTGTGTTATTGTCTACATACCTGGGGGTAGCTCTTTTTATATAGCTGGAGGTAGAAGACCCCTAGTAGGACTAGGTCGTGGGCCAGATATGTTATGATCCCGTTAGGATCTTTGAGGATCACGTAATGATCATGAGGGCTCTTCAAGAATCCTAATGAGATGATTATCAATTTTTCAATTTGACTGGGATCGCGAGTGTCCCCAAATTATTGAGAGTTATATTTGACTTATATCATAAGCCCCCTATTTCCTTAGCCAAAAATGTTTGGCTGAGGAAGTTATAACAAGTGTCTTGAGACACGCATCAGGTTTGTAAGGGATTCTCCATCCACTTGTAGGGGTAATAATATTTCTCTACTCCATGTGCTAGGACTTAAGCTCTTGGGGGCTTAAGCCATGAAATTGTGCCCAAGTAGGGTGCTAGAACTATAGCTCTTGAGAGCTAGGTCTTAGAATATCGCCAAAGCAGGATTTATAAAATCATCTTTAGGAAGACGGATCTTTGGATCTCGAGATGCTTTAGAGGTTGTGCCCCATGGTAGCCTCTCTAAGGAGAGAACACAAAGCTGTGCATGCAAGTCGTTGCATGTGCTTATACATATTTGCCTAAGTGTTTGAATGTCCTTTTGAGGGATTCACATGACAATGTAGTTTTCACCTCTTATTTGGAAGGTGTTTGTTTTGTGCAAATGTGTTCTTTAGTTTGAGTTGACCACATGATGCTTGCGTTTTGCTTTGACGAGAACTCTTATTATCAGCTAAGAGCTGGCAAAGAAGCCTCGCACTCACGCTTGGCTAGGTTTTGAATTGACAAAGAATGGTAAGGGGATGAAGTCCTACATAGTGCTTTTTCTATTTCACGAGTTAAAACTGTAGCTGAACCGTTCGTATAGAACTTGAGCTCTATCCTGTCACCCTTGGGTGTGTTCGTCTCCTGAGGGACCGCCCTAAGGGGCTAGTGGAATATAGAGTTCTAGTAAGCGCCCATGAGGGCTAATGGAGCACAGAGCCGGGGTTTGATGGAACATAGGTTCTCGTACGCGTCCTCAAGGGCTAATGGAGTGCGGAGCTCGTGTAAATACCCTCAGGGATTTGACAAAACTTAGAGTTCTCGTATGCGCCCTAAGGGGCGGATGGAGCGCAGAGTAGTGTAAATGCCCTTCGGGGTTTGGTAGACTTAGAGTTCTTATATGTGCCCTCGAGGGCTGATGGAGCACAAAGCTCATGAAAATATCCTTGAGGGTTTAACAGAACTTCAGAGTTTGTGTACGCGCCCCAGAGTGCAGATGGGTGCGAAGCTCACGTAGATACTCTTGAGGATTTGATGGAACTTAAAGTTCTTGTACTTGGTGTCGCAGTGCCAAATAAGAAGGCGCGGGGCATAAAGCCCGTAATATTGCTGATGTCAAAAGATATAAAGTCCCTCCTGCCTTTGAGAATGCGTGGCTTTATAAAGATGGCTTTTAAGCCTATATGTAAGGCACGATTGCCAGAAGACCTGTAGGAACAATATAGAAGACCATTATCCCCCTGCTCGACTAGACGAGCATATAAATCTAGAGGACATGGATTCCGTTTGTGCAAAATGTCACTGATGATCAGTAGAGATAGAGGAGGCTAAGCCCGTCTAAGCAAGATATCACTGGGTGATCAATAAAGTAGTTGCCACAGTTTATCAATATACTGAGAAGCAAATAGATTCAATTTGTTGGTTGCATGAGCTTGAGCTTGCAGTTGTACCAGGTATATTAACGATGCCATTAGTAGAGGTTGTCGATGAGTTCTGATTCACTAGATGCGGTGACAGCATCAGTGCCTCCATCATTATAGGACTAGCTTTTTAACGAGCAGTGATGTGAATATGTCACAACTGGAGGCCACTGTATGACCTAATATACCAAGAGATGCCAAGTCGGCAGGATGCTACTGTGGAAACCCAAGGCGTGACTTCTAGTCGCAGGGCGCTGTGAATTTGTTCCTCTCTTATCAAGCAATTTATACGTCATTGTTGATGCTCGCAGGTGCAGTTTAGGCCCTTGCAATAAGAAAAAGTGCGTGACTAAAAAAATAGCTTTTGAAGCAATTAAGCATATGAGCTTATAAATGCAACTATGTTTTTCACACAGAATTAAGAGTAGTGTTCAAACATCGCGCCCCCATAGGGCTTGTGTGCTGCACTGCAAGTCAGAGGTGAGCTTTAAAAGTCAATGCAGTTGATAAGACCCAGCATGCGACGTGCTTGCATCAATTGACACAATTGCATAATGCTAGACCAAAAAAGAACGTAGGTCTAGGTAACACAAAAGTGCATAGGGAGTAACCTTTGGAAGGCTTGCTAGCACCACAAATCGTAGTGTTTTTCATTTAGTTTTTATCCTAACCCTAGGCAATCTCAGCCGTCCATCTCCATAGTATAAATGGTGAACAAAAGCCCTACCAACGCATTATCTTTCTATGTCGCCCCATCTTCCCTCTTCTCTGTCTTTTTTCTTTTGTGTTCTCTCTATGCCTATACATCGTACGGTCACAGCCTCCACTGACCAACCACCTCGCGGTCACCTCTTCTCTGCCTCACACGGTACAACGCTCATCTCTTCCAGTCACCCATCTCCAGTCCACCGGCGAAGCTCTTCCGCCTCCCATTGCTGTGGCGGTTGGTTAACTCAGATTTTGACTTAAGTGAATTGGAGTTACTGTACTAGTAGTCAACCATAATTGATGTGAAGATTTCCAATCCTAATCCTAACTGTGTATTTCATGGCTTAGTGATTGATTTCTTTCATTGAATTTTGTCTCGATCAACAATATTTAAGTAAAATAATATTATTGGATTTTTCCTTTTTAATTTTAGTCTAATGCTTCCTGTCATAGAAATGGAGAGCTTCTTATTTCTTTCATGCTTTACTAATGTGTTTGAACTGCAATTTGAGGTAAACTATGCTTAGGTATACTTTACTTTAAGATCTCATTTGAGGTAAGCATATCCAAGCACCGTAGCATAACCATACTTAGTGATGCAAAAATCTCTGAAAATAGTTTACGTAGTTTATGACATTTTGTAATGTATATTTAGAAACTGCAATTTACTTAGCGAGGTTTCCTTGGTGGGGGTTTCTTGGTGGTTGCGTAATGATGGGGTTTGAGGGTGGTTTACAAGGAACGAAGGTTTTACCACCAATTGTTTGGTTTACAGGGAGTAGATCTCGGGACGGGTCGAAGCTGGATCGGGTTTTTTTTAGTCTGTCGGATCAGGGATGGTATTCCCATCCCTTGACCCGATGGCAGGGCGGGTCGGAGTCGAAGTCAGGGGCTTGGGGTCCGGGTGGGTACAAATCTAATAAGATCTACATTCGACCCGCCCCATTGCCATTCTTAATTAAAGAGTTTGTGCGACATATTTTAAATAAAAGACATTATGTGGTCTTACATCCAAATAAGCCTTTTTGACAGGTTAAAAGCTTAATGCTTCAAATATGTGTGGCTTAAGTGGAATAACTGAAACCCTTTGGATTTGAAATATATATACACATTTTCCGTAGGCAAAAAGCTAATGCTTATTAAAGAATATGGCATATGTTGAATAATGAAGACCCAGTAGGTCTAAAATATGAATATGCATAATTAAGGGGTGAGTGCATAATTCTTTTATAAAAGAAAGAGTGCGCCTTAGTGAATATATCTTTTTTCGTAGAGCAACCATTGGACCGGTGAGACAGTGGCGCACCATCGAGGCGACAAAATGGAGGATCCGATAGCCATCGCTCATGACATTGAGACGGCGATAGTCACGGTGACGTCGACTAGAAGGATGGGTGGTAGCCTCAATAGTGGGGAACGTCGCGGTCAACGGCGGGAGATATATGGGTGAGGACAAAATGGTCCCTCATGACGGCCGGAGGTTGAATCTGGACCAGAGGCTGACTCGATTGTTTGGATAGAGACGCGAATGCCATCGATTGCAGAGGACTGGATCAGGACTAGACGGCGACGCGGCCTGCGGTTAGATCTGAACTGGTAGACAAGGTGGCCGGCAGTGCTGTAGTGAGGCGGCGCCAAGGTAGGGAGACAATGGCAGCAGGGCGGCGCTACTTCCCCCGACGTTGAAGTCTTGACAGGGGCGATGTTAACGGAGTGGTGCCGTCTCTTTCACCAGCATTGTTGACTTCGCCGCCAGTGAGGTGCCGTAATTTTTGCAATTCTTGACTGGAAGCGGTATAGGCGGCGTGGCCGTTCTTGGTTTGTGCCCCAACAGCATGGTGGTTGCTCTTCCGCTACCTAGTTGTGATGGTGTCGGTCACTTTGCGGTTTTGGACGGTGCATTTCCGGACAAGCGATTCTTCTGCTATTACTTTGACGGTGACGAAGAGCCTGTCACTGTGGTGATGCTGATGGCGTTGACGGCTTGTGGCGGATTACCACCGATTGTGGTGGACAACGGTAGTGCCTTTCCCGTGGCTGCGGTGGCACAGAACAAGGGCTGAAATGCGGTCGACGATGACGCTAATTTGGAAGCCGGTAGCTGCACGACGGCGATGCGACGCAGCAGGGGTGACAATGCCGATTAGCACTATCGTTGATCACGTTGGTGATGGGGCTGATAGGCACTGCCGCTCGTCGCGATGGTGGCATCTCGATGGCGTGGGTCTGATGGTGGCGCTACTACATCTTCCTTTTCTCTTTCTCTTTTTTTCTTTTTTCTGTTGACTTGTTGTGATTGTAGCCCCGGAGTGGCAGCAGCGGTACAGGTCCTGCTTGTGGCTGCAGAGGCGGTTCCCCAGTGACGGTCGTACGATCGTGGGATTACGAACGCTGCTGTTGACCTGACATCGTTGACGTGGCCTTCATGGCGTCGAGGCGCGATGTTGGGGAGTGAGACGACGGAGTGGCATCGTAGCCATTGGTCGACTGTAACAAGGCTTCTCGCGATGACGGCAGCCCCTCAGTTGGGCTTTGTCATCGATTGTTTGTCTCCAGTCATGATGATACACCCCCGGCGATGGTTTTTGGTGGACAGCGCGACGTCATCGGTTGCGCTGATCGGCACTGGCGCCATTTGGGCTGTGATGGCATTTTTGTTTCTTCTACTCTTCTGTTTTCTTCTTTTATTTTCGGTTGTTGCAGTAGCCACTAGAGATTCGCGGCGGCCCCTTGTGGCAGGCGGTGATGGTGGTTGTGTGAATGATAAGGGTGGTTGGCGGCCTTACAATGGTGGCTGATGTTTGTGGCCTTTGGGAAGATGTTGGAGTGTGATGCTGGCGAAGTGGCGCCGTTGCCATTTACTCGCGGTGGATGGCGCAACGTCAGGAAAAGTCGCGGTGGACGGTGCTGAGGGCGCTGATTATTTTTCTTTATTGTGATGTCGACACCGTGTATCAGCGCCTTACTCATGGTTCATACCCGGAGCTTGACGACTTGGTGGAACGGTCCTTGGAGTCCGCGGTGATACCATCGGTGGTTTTGTCATAGGGCTGCCGGGGACAGCTTGCTTTGTTTGTTTGTTTTTTTTTTAATTTATGTTTCTCTCTTTTTTCAACCGTGATGACAATTTAATTTGGAGACCCATGGCGGCGGTGGTTAAGTTGATGGTTCTGATGCGTGGCCACCAACGATTTGGGTACGACTGTTGAATTTTCTTGAGATCAAACGGCTAGGCTTGAGGGTCGAACGGATGATGTCAATCTGTTTCTACTAAAAATATGTTTTGCGTATAATTCGGAACCCTAACCTGGACCGATGACCTCGCATTAGGATCCTTGAGGATCACGTCACGATCTTTGAGGACTCTTTTATAATCCTAATAAGATAATTATCAATCTTCCAGTTTGACTAGGATCGCCGGGTGTCCCCCATCTATTGGGAGTTATATTTGAGTTATATCAGCTTGGTTCAGTGATGACGGTGGAAGAATGAAAGGCATTGAGCGTTGTAGTGGCTGCTATTAGAGATTAGAGTGAGAGTTAGAGAAAGATACGTATTTTAAGTGCAATACTGGCATTTTTAGACAGAATGGCCATGTCAGCCAAAATTATTAGACAGTATCATGGAACCCTAACATTGAGATAATCTAATAAAATCTTTTCACTTTTTCGGATACTGGTGTCCCATTTTTTCAAAAGCAGTTATGTTTTACCGCTAAACTCAAGGAGTTTAATGGTATTATCCTTGAATATTTAATCGCGGTAACAAATTCTTAATTTAAACGGTTACAGAAAAATCTTTTATTAACTAAATTTCAACGGCTTTATCTGTGAAACATTGAAACCACAGTTTCTCTTCTTATCTTCTTTAATGATACCAAATAAAACCAATAAATATATATAACTTCCTAGCCTTGAATCGTGTGCTTATCCATTTACATCTATGAGATTGCTAAGTGTTGATTTTTTTATTTGGTTTTGGGAGTCACGAGGCGCGAATTTCAGAAGGATGGGCCTATGGATGGCTGGTCTTGTGACACCCGCGAATGCATGACCCTAGTAATAAAAGCAACAAAAGGGTTAAGGACCAAGTCTAAGCTGAGATTATAAAGGGCAAGAGGATTATTTTAGGGTGTGGTGCGTGTGTGGTTGAGGTTTCTTTGAATGACTACCTTTCTTGATATTTCTCTTTTTCTTTTTATACTCTCTATCTCAACTTGGTTTCAACTTGTTGATTCTTCTCTCTTGGGTTGTTCATGTTCTCTGGTGCAAGTCAGGTACTAATGCTAAGTCTGGGTAGAGACGCTTACAAAGAGGGGCCCATAGACCTTACATAGTAGTTGATGATAGTACGGCGAGTTCCAATGCATTATTCCATGCCCAGCCATTCTACCGTGATGGTTGAAAGGTAGTTTCTGCCACCTTCATACAAAAGCAACTTTGGAGACATTCCTTTAAGGATGGTCAATCAGAGGGTGGGTAACCTTTTCCCCTATTATTGTGCCATGTATCACGAAAGATGGAGGGCGGTATGGTGTATGAAAAACAAAGTTTTGGTATTTAGTAAGCATGGTTCTCTTGAGGTTTTAACCACTATGCACCTCCTAGCCCTAACCATCCTACCATATGTCCCCTAGATCATGTGGGACCTTATCTTCGAGGAGTTGAGACTAACCTTACGCTCTGCTATCGCGAGGCCTTACCTCAAATTCCTCGACAATGGGCCTAACTTCAGAGTTAGTAATAGGGACAACAATATAAAGATTTTAAAGATAAGGGATATTGGATATTGGATCCTCGAGGCTGATGCCTTTTTAGGGATATCTTGGCTGTCAAGTTAAAAGTAACACTTCTCTTTTTGGTCAAATCGTCATGATGGGTCAATGTTTTCCCCTTGAGCCATTGAAACCTAGTCAACTTCTTTGACTGGATCTAGTTCAGTCAGAACATCCTTATGGATCATCCGGAACATTTAGACCCTAGCGACCTCAGGGGTCTCGCCTCGAGGTGACCCTTAAGGTCATTATTTCTAGCGTAGTCCTCATGGATCTTACTTTTTCAGGTGGTATGTCTTTTAGTAGATTTTTGTTTTAAAATAGGTTTGTTGGAAAGAGGCCAGTTGGGGGACTCCTTCAGAGCCTTCTTTGGGATGTGCAAGTGGCCTTTCATTAAATGCAGTGATTGTTCAGCCCCTGTCTTTCGAGAAAATTATGAGCATTGTTTTTGGCATCTTTCTCGGTGGCACTAAAAGTTCGAATTTCCCTAACTTTATCTGTCGGTATATTTTCCTCGCCTCTTTTCTCTTTCTTCTCCATCGTTCCTTGGTTCCTGTGTCTTATACCTTTCTTCTCCTTAAGATTTTCGTCCTCTACAAGATCTACAGTTTTCCTCCTTATTTTGGGTCTTACCCCCTGAATGATGAAATGTTTTTAGTGGATTTAGCTTATTCTTAAGTATGTAAACATCCCAGCTAAAAGTAATCTTCAACATTCTTGAGAGTACATTTGCGAATTTGCGTTTGGTGAATTTGAGATTTTTTAATGGGTAACATTTAAAACATTAGTTGACACATAAAATCATACTTAAAAAGTCAATGATTATAATCATCAAAAGGGTTAAATACACGTTAGTACCCTAAAAGTACCTCGAAGTCTCACCTGAGGGTCCAAAATTTTATTTTTTTTACAGATAAGGGTCTGCAATTTCAAATTTGCAGTAAGTAAAGACTTCCGTCCAAATTTTTAACGATCTAACAAAAACCTTTAGAGGAAAAATTGTCCCAATAGGTTTATTTTTTCTCTTTTTCAAAATTTCACATTCATCATCATCTTCTAACAGACCCACCTACCCCCTTACCCACCCGACCCGACCCAGCGTGCCCCACCAACAACTGAAATACATAGAGACACCAAATCTACCGGCTGAAATACACATCAGGCCTACACTATATTGACATCACCACTACCGAACCACCACCATGTCGCTGCTGCCGTCAATGGACAATCATCACTAACACCAGTCTCATCACGGTGCCGTCAAAGCCAACATCGTCCATCGGCAATCAATCACGTGGAACCAACATCGTCCACCTAAAACCACCACTAGATCGGCCTCACCACCGTACCACCAAACCACCACTAATAGATCACCAATCACCACCATCATCAACTCATGCCCAAGGCCTACCCACCACTGCTAACCCCCTTTCTTCAACATTAACAATCGGGAACACCCACCACTGCTAACCCTATTTTTGCGTCAAAGGACTTAGAGCAATGTGGATTCGACCGGGTTCCATTTCTTGCTCTTTTTACCGACCCACGTGTTGGGTCAAAGAACTTGGAGCAGGCTGAGGCAGACGTTCCTGATTTCGTACAAATTTTGGGTTGAGGCGAAACCCGAATGAGCCGTAATGGACCAGCAGGCGCCGGGCTGGGTAGTCGGGCAGGAAAGCAAGGTCGAAGAAGAAGAGCCCATTTTCATACGGCGTGCCGGGTGGGCTGATGATTGCAGCGCAGAGGGGGTCGATGCACCACTCGCCCATGCACATGTAGATCGTGTCTGCTCTTATCAGTAGCAACGGCGTTGGGCAGTACTGGTGGTCAGAGTCATCGTCAGAGCGTCGAACCTGCAGAAGGGGAGGCAACATGTTATGTCACGTCGTCCATTTGTGTGTGTAGTAAGGTCAGGGGAGAGAGAGAGAGGTGAATTGTCAAACCTTTTAGTTGAGGGTTTAATCAAGGGGATGAGTTTTAGGATGGGTGAAAATTAAAAAAGAGTACCGATTTTGCCCCTGACGGATTTGTTCTAAAGTTAGGAAATTTGGATGGAAGTCATTACTTATTGCGAATTTGAAACTACAGGCCCTTTGTGTAAAAATAAATTTTTGGATCCTCAAGTGAGACTTCAAGGTACTTTCAGAATACTAACATGTATTTAACCCTCATCAAAATACCACGAGATCAACATCAAAGCACTAATGCATATAACGTATCATGAATGACCCTGGTGCAAATTAGGGAAGAGGAGGAGGAATCAGTAGCAATAAAGTTATACTTAGCCACATTTAATCAACTGAAAATGAAGTAAGTACAATTGTAACTCAAAATAGTGTTAATTCGGGGAAAGAATGTCCAAATGAGCTAATATTTTCCTTCTAACTTTCTTGTGTCAGTGTAGTTTGAAGTTTATTGTGAAACTACTACATGTACCTCCTTGTTACTCTATGTAGGGAGGGCTAGAGCAAGAGGAAGAGACAAAGACTATACAAGTTGATAAAATAGGGATGGACCGAACGATGTTGGTGATGGGGTACTTTAGGGTATGAAGTTGAAGAATTTTGTGAATAGATAAAACAATTCAAATGGTCCATGTGTTATTGGTCTTTTGGGGGTTTAGTCCATGTACTACGAAATTAGTATGAATAGCCCACGAACTATTCAACTTTAGCCTGTTAAGTCCTCTTTTCGGTGTCCTCTATTTCTAGTCGTTACTCCGCCCATTGCGGGGGCAATTTTTGCGTTCTCCTTACATTTCACCCTCCACCACCATCCAAATTGCTATTACAGCCAACTACCATCTAGCTCGATGACGATGCCAACCACCATTATCTAAACTGTTGTTGCTGTAAACCACATCATCCACAACACCGTCGCCCCCACCACCATCATCCAAATAGCCGGTGTCCCTCTCGTTGTGCTAATGTTCTCTGAACTAGGGCTTATGCAATGAACACAATGAAAGGAAAACTTTTTGTTGCCAGAGTTCAACAATGATCACAGGCCCATCTTGAAAAAGGATGCAAATACCATCTCATTTAAGTTATACCAACCACACCTATAAACACAACACACACAGTTTGACAAAATGGGATAGACCCTGGAAGTTTTTACACCCAATCGACTTTCATAGCTTAGTAGAAGGGGTGATATGCTGCGATGAAGGTGGCTTATGACGACAATGACAGTGGTGGTGCGTGGGTCTTAAGGTGGTTAGTGTCTTACCATGGTTGTACTTAGTGGTTGTCAATCTCATCAAAATGCATGCTATGGAAAAGATGATGTCGCATAGTGGGCTATATGTTCGATTAATGGTTGATAATGTTGGAAAGGGTGGTGGTGGTGACGACGGTGGTGGAGGGGTGGTAGCGGCTATGATAAGAAAGAAGAAAGAATTAGGTTATACTAGTGTCACATGACGGGGTCACCCTTGATAAGAAAACATCTTAAGTTTTGTCAGGGAGGGCATTTTTGTCCCAAAAAAGAGTTGGGGAGTTTGAAATGCGAGGAGAAAAGATGAAAATGCTCTGGCGGTGCAATAATGACTGAAAATAGACGAAAGTGGGTAAAAGGACTGAACATGCTAAAGTTAATTAGTTTAGGAATTATTTATACGAATTTCGTAGCATAAGGACTAAACCCCTAAACGAGTAAACGACCAATAGTACAATGATTATTTGGGCCTTTCCTCTCGTAAATAATAGGGTATAAACTTTTGTGGTGCTTGTGTGAAGATTTGTTGAAGAACTATATGAAGAGTTTGGCGTAAACAAATTGAAGATTCATTCCATAAATTTGAATTATCTTGTGAAATATAGGCTACATAATTTTGTGGTGCTCGTGAAGATTTTTCAAAGAAATGTGTGAAGATTCTTGGTTGGACGAATTGAAAATTCATTTTGCGAAGGAAAGTCCATAAATACAAGTAATCTTGATAGGATATGGTTTCATTTAGAATTTGAACTTCGAATCTATATTTATAGCTAACTTTATGTAGTAACTGAGTGACATGTCATAAGTGATCAAGGGCTAGTTAGATTCTGAAGTTCAGTCTATAACATGTTCGATGTTTCAGTGTTGAATGTTATGATCAATGACCATTTAGATTGTGTTATTTTAGTGAGCAGAACTCTTGAAATTTTGTATGATTCACCAACTAGAATTTTCCTTAAGTAGCATACAAAGACAAAGTTTTGTCTTCCATTTGCACTTCCAGGTCTGAAGGAGGTCTGAGCTTCAAACTCATGCAACTTGTCAACCTTGCCTTACTAGCAAAACTTGGATCCAACCACAATTCCCTTCATGTTCAGATCATGAGCTCTAAGTACTTTCGTGAAACCCCCTTTCTAGACCACTCACTTTAGAAATCATTATCCCAGGTATGGAAGGGAATCTGATAAACAAGGAAAATCTTATCCAAAGGACCTGTTTCATTATTGGGAACGATGCCTTAACGAATATCTGGTTTGGATCCCGTAATCTAAAACTTCAAACCTCCCCCTCTTCCCCCCACCCTCCAAACATTTCCCTTGTTTATGATCTCCTCTTAACAAATGCAAATCTTTGGAGCTTCCCAAAACTTGCTTCTTTGTTCACCCTCATGATCATCTGTCTCTCTCCTAAAAAAACTGCCAAAGACACCTTAGCTTGGCTACCTCCCGCATCAGGAAAATTCTCAGTCAAATCTGCCTTTCTAACAACTCACTTAAACCAAACCACCAATGCCCTCAATCTTCCTTCTCTCTTTCGAAAACATCTGTGTAAATTCAAAACTCTTGAATGCCAAAAATGTTTTATATGGAGAATAGCTTGGGATATTCTAACCCTCAAAACTAAGCATAATGCTTTTGACTAATCCATACACCCCATCTGCCCTCTTCGCTGCCTGCATCCCTAAACCGCTCTCCATCTCTTTTTCTAACGTGACTTCACCCGACTCCTACGGCTATTGTCCCTCTAAAGTTTCAGACCGTACCAAAACCTCCTAACCATGGTTACAGAATCCATCCTCAATTCTATCCTTGCTCATACACCCTCTTTCTCATTAACCCTTTTTTACATCCTCTGGTTCATTAGGACCAAAGCAATCTTTAAAACTTAAAGTTCGTAACCCCCTGAAAATCTTAAAATTTATCAAAAAAACTTCCATAACTACAGCGCAGCCCTCCTCAAATCCAAACCTCAAGTAGACCACCCCCATTGGCAGCCTCCCCTTTGGGGCTGGTGGAAGATCCACTTCAATGTAACCTTTCATCCACAAAGATCATGTGCTCCAGTTATCTGTGACAACTCAACTGGTGCAATCTTCGACATGACAAGCTTCTGCATGCCTTGGACCCAGAAGCGGCGGAAGCTAACGTAACCCTTTTTGCCATCAATTCAACTTTTGACCCATAATATTCTCGACCAAATCGTCTTTGGAGGAGACCTCAACTACACTACCAATAACCATAGAGACCCCTACTCCCACCCTAACCGGTCTTCAAATTTAGTCATTCAAGATGCCAGAACTGCCTCCTTTTGCCTCCATCTTGGGATATTTCGCTGATCCTTAACTTTGCGGCCCACAATGTAGTGGCAAGGACCTTTTTGTACGATTCTTGTTGTTTTGTTTCACCTTCGTTTCCCCTTTTGTCTATTGCGAAAGATGGTGGAACACTGATGTAACTTCTTCTTTTAATATAACTCCATTTCCAAAAAAAAAAAAACATACAGATAGTGTAATATTTTACCTTTAATTATGTCATGAAAGCAAGCATGGGGCACCTATTATCAGTATTTTTAGCAGCTTATTGGTACTTGCAGTTGTATTTAGTTTATCACTTAGTTCTTCTATATACCCTACTTCTTCAACTTGTCTTCTTGCACTCGCGTTGTTTTCTCCACATGTTAGTTGAAGTTGATGTTTCTAAATCTTCAAAGCTTCAAATATTGTACACTGCGTATTTTTGTACCTTGCCTATGTTTTGATTATTCTCCACTATTCTTATGGCACATACAGCTTCACAAGTACTGTACACTATGTATTTTTGTACCTTGTCTACTATATTTAGATTTGAGTCATGCATTTCTTGATGGGTGCATCATCAACCTAATATTAGCACAATATACATGGTAGTTAAACAATACAAAGAACAAAGTCAATTTTGTGTTTGAGCCATTTTTATTATAAGGGTATCATAGACACTTCATATCTGGATTATATAACGGTGTAGGAGGCAATCTTTGCTGATATCAACGTGCCAGTGCTTGTTAGAGAGGTCTGTAAAAACGACAATGGAAGCAATGGCGGGGATGTTGGTATTTCAAAAATGACATGGAGTTTTTTTTTTTCCTTTGGGAAAATGAAGGGGGGGGGGGTATATGTAATTTTGACCAGTGTTAGGAGATGCAAATTAATCATTTTTAGTTACAAAAACTACATCAAGCCTTGCAATTCCATGAACAATGGATACGAAGTACTTCAGAGTAATTTATTATTTACGAACTGCGCTGTTGAGATTTGAATCTTTAACCTGTATGGGTAGAGTTTTAGTAGTTAGCCTCTTTCTGATATATAAAGAAATATAAATATAAAAGAAAGTAAACATGAGGAGAGAGATCGAAAGAAGAATACCTGCAAAGTAGACGTCACGTGAAGAAGGTTTCTCTTTAAGGTAGATTAAAGAAAATCTAATTAAGATTATGAAAGACAATAAGAATGGTTTAATCGAGAAAGTACAAGAGCAAATTTAAGGAAGTGATATTGGGTAACCGATTACACTTTTTGAAAAGTAAAATGTGGGTCGTTTTCAAGTTTTTTCCCTACGTGATTTTGATTATTAGTGATGACAAAAGATTCGCAATAACTTACAAATGGATACATGTCTCACAAACTCCAACGTTAATTTTCGAACACATAATAATTATTTTATAAATAGAAAAAGTAAAGGATGGTACGTTCGATCAAGATTTTGCGATGAATACAATAAAATTCGCGAGGTGGACCAATTTGACTTCGACTTGTGCAGCTTGTATATGTAATTGGTTTGGTTGCTCACTCACAACGTCCATCAAACTATGGATCGATTGCAAACCAGCGTAGCTAACTACAATATGCCAATCTACTTTGTAGCCATTGGACTCCGGATGAGAAGGCCTTCCTTCCCCTTTGGAAGCCAAACAGAATCCAGTCGACCCATAAAAGGACGACCACCATCTAATCTAATCTAATCTAATCTCTAAGCCAAACAGATCAATCTGCTTCCCGGGGGCTCTCTGTGTGTGTGTGTGCGCGCGCCTTCGTGCAGACACCCAGTTGACCATTTCCTTCTATTCACGGTTTCTTTGCTTCATACAAACGCAAATCTATATCCCCCAAAACCCTTTTCCTCTAATTTCAAACATACCTGCACCCATCCGATTTTACATTGATCCAACTCAGCTTGTCCGAATCAATTTGGTCATTGGCATACACAGGTATCTCATACCACCGAAAAATTAGGGCTTCATGGCCGATCGAAGCCTGGCTGTGGTGAAGCCCGTATGGATGAAGCAAGCCGAGGAAGCAAAGCTGAAGAGCGAGGCCGAGAAAACCGCCGCCGCCAAGGCCGCCTTCGATGCCACCTTCAAGGACGTCTCCAAGACCGGCACCACCGCTGCCAACTCTTCCGACAGCGAGCTGGAGGAGGAGGACCTGGTCAACAAGCCGATCGGGCCGGTTGACCCCGTCAAGTGCTCGGCGGCCGGCACCGGCATCGCCGGCGGTACCGCGTGTGCGCCGTCGTCGTTCGTGGTGGTGACCAAGGACTCGGACGGACGGAAGGTGCCAAGGGGGGGCGCCACGATAAAGGTTAGGATATCACCCGGGGTTGGGGTTGGGGGCTCGGACGTGGAAGGCATTGTCAAAGATATGGAGGACGGGACGTACACAGTGACGTATGTGGTGCCCAAGAGGGGGAATTATATGGTAGATATTGAGTGTAATGGCAAGTCCATCTCCGGTAGCCCTTTTCCGGTGTTTTTCAGCTCAGGTAGCGTATTCTGACGCCTGTTACACTTTATTTGGTCGTTAAAAGCTCAATCTTATGTCATAGGGTGTTTGAATGTTTTCCTCTTAAATTTATGTTTCTTCTCCTGCTTTGCTTGCAGTTATAAATGTTTATGTACTGTTTTCTGTTACCGAAAGAGAAAAAAGAGAAAAATGACTAGTTTATAATGTTTATTTACTGCCTCTTATGAATGGAAGGGACTAAATAAAATATAAATTATATAGTCTTAATTCCAAAGCAACAGCACTTGCGTCTACCTTAGAATGACTTCGTAAAGCCATATGTAAGCTGACATTAGGCTAGGCAAGTAAAGAAAAGGTGACATTAACAGATGCATACAGCATGTTTTTAGTGGAAGTAGGAGTCTTTTGGATATTGGCTAGAGTTTCTCTTTTTTGTAAGTTCGTTTCCTGTACTGCATGAAATTTATCTTGTATTTCCGACCAGATTTGTAAGAGAGTTGTCCTTTGACATATATATTATAGGTTTTGACTTTTGAGTTGGTATGGCTGGTGAATAATGTTGGATTTTTGTTTATATTTTTTGCAGGCACTACGGGGACTGGAGGTTTGCTAGGTTTGGCTCCCCAAGCGTCGTTTCCTAGTCTTGTTAATCAAACCATGCCTAACATGCCAAATTATTCTGGTTCTGTTTCGGGGGCCTTCCCAGGATTGCTTGGAATGATTCCAGGCATTGCTGCTGGTGCTTCAGGTGGTGCAGTCTTGCCCGGTATTGGAGCAACTCTGGGTGAAATATGTCGAGAATATCTCAATGGACGTTGTGCAAGTACTGATTGTAAGTTCAGTCACCCACCTCACAGTTTGCTGATGACTGCATTAGCTGCCACGACCAACATGGGGACTCTAAGCCAAGTACCAATGGCTCCTTCTGCAGCTGCAATGGCTGCTGCTCAGGCAATTGTTGCTGCTCAAGCCCTTCAAGCCCATGCGGCTCAGGCCCATGCACAAGCTCAGGCACAGTCCATCAAGGACTCTTCTGGTATACTTGGGTCCTTATTCCTCATCCTAATTATGATCCATATACTTGTGAAATAATTTGTAGCTATTTTCTGAACAGAATTTGTTCAGTATTTGTAATTATCAACACAACATTTCGTTGCTGCTTCTGCGTTGTTGATTATACGCTTTTTCTGTTATATAGTGCACTTCCTTATTTTGCTTGTTGATATTCTGCCAGGATCTTCAGATAGAGAGGGGAAGGCTGATTCGCTGAAGAAAACTCTGCAAGTTAGCAACCTCAGCCCACATTTAACAGTGGACCAGTTAAAACGTCTCTTTAGTTTTGCCGGCATAGTTGTTGAATGTACTATAACTGACTCGAAGCATTTTGCTTACATAGAAATGTCAACGCCTGGAGAAGCAACTGCTGCACTGGCATACAACAATATGGAGCTTTCAGGTCGTCCCCTGAATGTTGAAATGGCGAAGTCTCTACCTCCGAAGCCTGCTATTCTAAATGCACCCCTTGCGCATTCATCTTTACCCTTGGTGATGCAGCAAGCTGTTGCCATGCAACAAATGCATTTTCAGCAGGCTCTCCTATCGCAACAAACAATGACTGCCCAACTGGCTGCTAACCGAGCTGCAACAATGAAGACCGCAACAGACTTAGCAGCATTGAGAGCTGCAGAAATAAGCAAAAAACTGAAAGCTGATGGAATTGTGATTGAAGACAAGGAAACAGCTCAAAGATCTAGGTATGTTCAGTATCTCGTTGTGGCATTGGTGATCTTTTCAAATTGCCTTTGATAAAATCTATCTTGTCAATTACTCTAAAGGACCTTTCCATTCACATTTATATACGTGTTTGTGTGCAAGGAAACCCTAATGATTGCCGCTCATGGATCCATAGTTATTAAAACTGTTATTTTGATAGGCATTTAGATTTTAGACCAGATTTCACCGATCAAACACGAGTGTTCTAGCTAGCAAAATGGGGATATCTAGTTAGTTACGCCATGAGTCAGCTTCATTTTCTAAATTCCAAAGAGCAATCACGCTTTTGGCGTGAATCGGCTTCCACTTTGTCCCAAAAAAGGTGAATGAGAGTTCAACTACCAATTTTGAGGCAATGTGTAAGATTTGTTTAAGCCTATTATGTGTTATATGAGGTTGAAATTTCTTAATTGGTTGTAACAGTTGACCCAAAAACTTAACAGTTGACCCAAAAACTGTACAAGCTTCCTGTTTATTGAGCTTCTTCTTTGTTCCCTAAAAGTGAATGAGAGTGAAACTACCAACTTTGAGGCAAGTCTAAGTTTTGTTTAAGCCTATTTTATGCTATATGACGTGTAAATTACTTGGTTGGATGTGATTGACCCAAAAATTGAACCATTGACTGATTATATGTCTGGCTAAGTTCTGATGACATTATATATGCTGACATCATATTATAAGTTTATCAAGGATATTCATTTCTTGGATGCTTGAGATGGCGATTTTGCCTTGGGGATATCAGTCTCTAATTGAGCCTTTGTTGTTGTCCCTCAATTACCATATATCGTGTTCATATTTTTTGTCACAGTTGTGGCACGAGAATTTCAAGTTTCTTGATTCAGTTTTTGGCATACATACATTTGTATATCATTGCTCTATTTTAGGACACGTGTGGATATTGGTAGATTGATGTTTGCTATACAGCTTTCTTCTGTGTATAGTGGAGTTGTATATAGCATCATTTAATCCGTCATAGTTGATTTTAGCAGTCTAGATGCTCTTTTACCAGTCTTACTGGCACTTGGTGTTTTTACCATTTTTAGTTTTGTCCGAGGCATGAATAAACTCCGGGGGGGCCTGTTTTGATTGGTTTAGACCTGTTGTTGCCTGTGCTCAAAATATTGTATGTGGTCAGCATGTCCATGCCCTTATCTTGTGCATGCGCCATGCTCTTTAGCATTCATATCTCAGCACAATTTTTGATATAATGGCACTTCTTAGAGTGAATTCCTACCATCAATATACATTCTCGACTACCATCCTTTTTAGGGAGGTGACACTACAGGTCACTTTGCTAAGTGGAGTCCGTTGCCAGGCTCTTTATTTTTGGACACTGTTTCCTAGATTTAATAACAAAAATCTATATCTCATCATGTGGTGATGGGGCTCTAAAACATACCTCTCTGGAAAAGTTCAGAAAAGTGGATATCGTTTGGTATAAAAATTGCAATCTCTTGCATCTTACCCTGAAGAGTAAAATGTCCTGTAATTTGAACTGCATGAACAATGTTTTTCTTAGACGTTGTCTAGAAATATTCGTCTCCGTAACTTCCTGTTAAAATTTTACTGTTATGTTGTTCAAAGACTCTTCCGTTGTTGCTCTTAATTTGCTAAGAAAATTTCAAAACTAGAGTAAACACCCGGCGAAGTGTTGAGGATGCAATGTGATTTTTCCAGAACTGGATTTTATGGGATTTCCCTTACGATCCGTTTGGAACCAAAATTTTAGGATTTGGATTTCAGATTTGGAATTTAATTCACTTTTTTTTGTTTGGAAAGAAAGGGAATTCAAATCATGGAATTCTAATTTTGTGTTTGGAAAACAAAGTAAATGGAAAGGTAATAAATTTTATATCCTTGACGTACGATGAAAAATAAATTACGGTAAGTGATTTCAAGTGTTCTAGTGCCACCACATGGTGGTGGTGGCGACATCAGCAGCACTGCACGGGGTAGCAACATCGACAGTGGAATGGGGTGGTCAAGTGATGGTAATGATGGTAGTGGTGGTATTGAGGTATAATAGGGTGTAACTGGTGGTTGTCAACTGACGCCAATAGTGATACCGGTGGCAAAAGTGGTGGCGATGGTGGCAATAGTGGTGGCGGCGACAGTAGTGATAGTGGCGGCAGTTGTGGGGGATACAGTAGCGGTGGTAGCAGTAGTGGTGACGGTGGTGGCAGCGACAATGGTAGTTGTGGCACTATTGACGGTGTGCGCGTGACGGAAGTGGTGGCGCTGGTTGTAGTGGTGACTGAGGTTGTGGCGGTAGTGTTACGATGGTTGTGGTTAGAGATGTCAAAGGGCCGGGCTTGGGCCGGCCCAGCCCAAGCCCGTCGGGCCTGCTGTGGGGCCGGGCCAGTGGGGGCTGCCAACCGGGCCGCGCCGGGCCGGGCCTGCCGAAGGCAAACCTAGGCCCAGTCCAGGCCCAGGCCCTAGGCCCAATAGCTAGGGCCGGGCCCGGGCCCTTTTTTTTTTTTTTCTTCTTGTTATTCAATTTTAAATTTCATCTCTAGGCAATATTCACAATTTAACGAACCTAATCTTTATCCTTTTATTTCATTATAAGTAATATACATATATATGTATGTATGTATGTATATACATATTTATTTGTTAGCCATTATATTTTTTATTATATGTTAAACATTTTCATACTCTTCTTGATGAGCTTTATTAATAAAATCTTAACACATAACAATTTATATAGAAAAATAATAAATGTATTCATAGGCCCTCCTCCTTTTATCCGGGCTTGGGACCGGCTGCTTGTAAACAAACAGGCGAAGTTACCTATTTTTTTATATATACGAAAAAATATATATCTTGCTTGTAAAAATTTATTTTATATATATGGAAAAAAAGTATATTTTGTGAAAAAATTTATTCTTAAAATTCTAACAATCAAAATAATAATGAATGTCTATCCAAAATATCAGCAATCAAAGATCAAGAAATCTGCAACGTCAACCAAAAGGATCAAAAGAGGAAAATAAAAACAAATTACCTAATCATCCAGAAGTACTTCAATATCCGAGTCACTGCTCTTCCTATCATCAATCGGTTTATCTTGCTCGCGGTATTTCGCATCAAGATAATCCTTCCAACATACACATAGCTCGAGCGACTCGGGGTTAAGACGACTCCTCCTGTCATCCAAAACCCTCCCGCTAGCTGAAAATGCCGACTCTGAAGCAACCGTGGAGGCTTGCACTGGCAGTACATCCCGTGCAATTTGGGATAAAGTTTTATACATGTTTTGATTTTGTTTCCAAAAATTTAACAAATTAAAATTAACCTGTTCTTGCCTTGATAAATCAGAATAATGATCAGTATTTGCATATACACCAATCTCATTAAAAGAGGAAAAAGTATACGAACCTGCCGAATTAGAAGTACCTTCACCTGGTAGTTGTCTTGCTACTAGATGTTCAAAGCCCTGAAGGTATGGCGCATAATACCTCTCAACAGTGGATGATGATGTAGCTCGCCCGCGCACGTCAGCAGAATTACGATAGACGTTGAACAAGTCCTCAAACCTCTTGCTCACTTTTGCTGTGAATGCGGTTGTCTCCTCTGCTGTGTAGCACATTAATTTCGATATCTCTTGTATCGAGGCGTTCACGCCATGCAACTTTAACCTAGGATCTAAACAAGTAGCCACAGTAAAAATAGCAGGCAGCTTACTCCAATATTTATTAAATTTTTGATCCATCACTTTTACTATTTCCTTAAAGGGTCCTATATATCTCCATTTTGTTAACATTGTAGCCATCTTCAGAATTTCTATTACAGCGAGAGGAGAGGTGGGATAGTACGTACCAGACAATAAATTGGTAGACGTGTAGAATACCTCCAAAAATTCAGCTAGGTATGTGGCCATCTGCCATTCCTCTTGAGTTGGCAAGCCGGCTGGGAACTGGGTTAGTAGAAAATGCGTATAGACTTCTCGGTATGCCAGAATGTGTAAAAGCATGTGGTATGTAGAGTTCCACCTGTGGACCACATCTGTAACTGCTCTCCTGCGAGGCATATTATATTGAACACACAACGTTTTAAATTGTTGTGTTCTCGGACTCGAGCTATTAACATACGCTGTCATACCCCTCATTTTGAGAAGAATATCTCCTGCAGCAGCTAAACCATCTTGAACAATTAAATTAATAATGTGACAAACACAGCGAACATGAAATAATTCACCATTAAGTACAGGTTGAAGCGTCTCCTTTAAAGCTGCAACAGCAACTTTATTATTAGAAGCATTATCAAAACTAACACTCATAATCTTATCCTTAATTTTAAATGTGGTGCATGCTTTTAATATAAGAATAGCAATGTTCATTCCATCATGCGGATAAGGGAAGTGCTCGAAAGCGATGATTCTCTTGTGCATAACCCAATCTACATCAATCCAATGAGCGGTCACACAAGAATAACTAACAAAAGTATAAGGAGATTGCCAAATATCAGAAGTAAGACTAACTTTACCTTCAAATTTATCGAAATAATCGATAAGGCGTGCTTTAGCAGCATTGTACTGTCGGAGTGCATCGGATCTAGTTGTGTTTCTATGAACCTTTTTGTACAAAGGTTGAACGTATGTGTTCATATATCTAGAGTGCTTAGGATTATCGGCAAAAGAAAAGGCTTGTTCATCATGAATAACAAATTCAGCGAGACCGTCTCTTTGCTCTCGCTGATTATAAACAAATAACTTACCGTCAAAAGATAACTGCGTTTGGGTAGGTTCGACGTGGCCTTGTCGAGGTGCACACAGAGGGTAATGCCTGTTAAGATGTCCATTACCACTACCAGACGAAAATAATTTAGCGCAGTACTTACATCGAGCTTTTCGGATGCCGTCCACCATAACTACATCGAAATGATTCCAACACTCGGCTTTCTTTTTTTTCCCCTTTTGGACTTCTGGCTCATTACCGGAGGCATTGCTCGGCCCTTCTTCATCATGACCAGGCATAGGGTTGAGATTATGCCACGGAGTAGTAGCTTCGCCAACCGAGCTGCGTCCTTGACTATAATGCGGGGGGTCTTCATCAGGCGTGTATTCAAAATCTGGAATGTTTTGATTGAACTCCCAATTGGCTTGGGTATCTATCATACAGCCTGTACTCATTCGTCCAGGAACGAATGGTTGTGTTGGTGCTTGGATTGGTGTTTGTGATGGCCGTGGCGCTGGCGCTTGTGCTGGTGGTGGTGCTTGCGATGATGATGATGTTTTTCGTGATGACGATGCACGCCTCATTTTCTTCAATAATCCAGCCATATTTCGAGCTAAACTTTGTAAGAGTAACTAAATACACAAGTATAAGAGTAGTAATAAGAAATAACAATTAAAAGAATGAACGAGTAACAAATATTAGAGAGTTAGTAATTAAAAAGAATTTAGCAAGACTAGTAATTAATAAACAAGAGTACTAATTAGTAAATACTAGTAGTAATTAGCAAGAGTAGTAATTGGAGAGGAAAATAGTAGCAAAGCTTGTAGAAATATAGAATGTTTAGGTAAGAGAGAGTAAGAAGATTGGTGTGAAAAATTAGAGAGAAATGGTGTGAATTTATAGATTTTAGAAACTTCACAAAAGACCAAAATACCCCTACAAACTATCCGTTTATAGTTGTTGGGGAGGGTAAGAGTGTAAAGGAGTTGAAAAATATAGGTTAGACTAAAATACCCCCCAAACTAGCCGTTATATTGCTGTTGGGGGGGTAAAAGTGGAATTTTGGAAAAGGGGTGGAAGAAAGGGGGGAAAAACAAAAAAATTCAAACAAGTGGGGCCAAAACCGGGCCGCAGACCGGGCCAGCCCCGGGCCAGATCCGGGCCGCAGACCGGGCCAGACCCGGGCCGCAGACCGGGCCAGACCCGGGCCGACTTCGGGCCGGGCCAAACCAGTTTCCGGGCCGGGCCGGGCCGGGCCGGGCTTTTTCGCAGCAATGGACGGCCTGGTCCAGGCCCAGGCCCGCTGTGCTGGGGCCGCCACTGTTCATCGTCGGGGCCGGGCCAGCCCGGGCCAGAACCGGGCCGGGTCGGGCCAGCCCGCGGGCCGCCCGGCCCGTTTGACAACTCTAGTTGTGGTGGCAGTGACAATGGTAATGGCTAGGTAGCACGGACACCTCTCCTAGGTGGAGGTATGGTGTCCTAAACGGACGGACACCCCGACACCCTTCGGACACCGCCTGACACGTGTGGGACACGGCTCATCGGTGTTGGAATTTTTTTTTATTTTTAATTTCCAACACCGTGTCGGACACGGTGTGGAGCAGTGTCGGACAGTTTTAGGGTTAATTTCAAATGTTTTGAACTCTTACCGTCTTCTCTCTCACCTCACGGTTGCTGTCTCCTGACCACATCAAGGCTGTCGCCGGTGTTGCCGAAGCTGTCGCCAGTGTTGCCGGAGCTCAGTCGACGAAAATCCGAAGCCAAAGCCAACAGATCTGACGGCTACAGTCGCCGAAAAAAGAGAAGCAGCTGCTGTCGCCGTCTCCGTCGCCAGAGGTCTCATAGTCATCGCCGGAGGTCCGCCGCCACTGTCGCTGGTCCACAGGTCTCATCTCGTCTCCTTTCCCTCGCTTCCTCTCGTTTCTTTCCTGTTCTTTTTCTTTGTCCTCTCGTTTCTTTCTTTTCTTTTTTTTTTGTCTTTTCTCTCTTTGTCGTTGCATTTCCAGACTAAATAAATATTGACCAAATAAAGTATGACTTCTAATTGAATTCCTTGTTTTGTTTTGATAGTTTTTCATTATTATTTGTTATTTTAGATTGTGAAATGTATTTAATATTTATTAAAAAATATATATATATAATAAAAAATATATTAAAAAGTAGCGGTGTCCTACGGTGTCCAAAATCTGATTTTTTAAAAATTGCGGTGTCCGGTGTCGGACACCAACACCGTGTTCGTGCTACCTAGGGTAATGGTGGCGGCGTGGTGGTAGTGGCAGTGGCAACGACGGTGGCGGTGACAACATTAGTGGTGGTGGTGGCAGTAATGTTGGCGGTAGTGTTAGCGGTGGTTGTGGCGGCAGCGACAGTGGTAATGGTGGTGGCAACGACTGGTGGCTGCGGCGGCGGCGGCAGTGGCAGTGGCAGTAGTGGTGGTACTTGTGGTGGTGGTGGTGGTGGTAGCGGCAATGAAGATGGTAGTGATTGGTTCATTGTTGGAGAGATCCAGAAAAAATGGTAAGATAGGTAAATAATCACTTTTAATTCAAGTAAATAGAAATCCCATGAAATCCGACCACTTTTCATCGGATTTTACACTATAGAAACAAATCCAGTCAAATCCCATAAAATCCAATTCCAATTCCCTTTTTTAATGTTCCAAACAACAAAATTTGAGGGTTTGAAATGAAATTCCATCAATTCCATGTTTCTAAACACACTCTTAGGATTTGGATTGAGCAAAGAATATCTACTTGTAAAATATACGTAATGTGGAGTTCTCATTTATAATCATAACATTGTGAAGTATTAGCCATGCTGGTTGAGGGAAAAAAAGCTGGTAGGAAGAGAAAAAAAAGATATATGATGAACCAGGGAGGAGATTTGTAAATTTTACTCTAGATATCTGAAGTAACCTTTTTGTTGCTTAAATATAGAATGCTTGTGTGAGAATATATTTTTGCTTTATTTCATGGATTTTTTTAATCTATCAAGTATCGATTTTGACACTTATTATCCTCGGGAAATGAATGTAATCTTTAAGACTTGTACTTGCTGAAGTTGGTTATAACTAGTATCAGAGTACCACCGGAAAGTTAAAGAAACCTATTGATTGTGCCCATGCCTTAAGACGTTGCAGACACGTACCAGCACCCAACAATTGCAGCAAGTTCATGGTTGTGTCTGGTTTATGTAAGTTATACAGTGTATGTCTTGTTTCAGACTTAAGAGTAAAACGGGGAAATTAGGGAGGAAGAACTTGATTGCTAGGAATTTATTTGAGAAAATGTGTTTTCATGGGACAAAGTGAAAGAAAAGGGTTCATGTACTGAAACAAACTAGTCTGAAATTGAGGCTTTATTTAAGTGTTTTACATGGCTTATATTCGTGGTATGTCGATTTTCTATCTCAAGTTCATATTATTTAGAAAAGGTGCCTAAATAGGGCGTTGGGAAAATCATTCTTGACTTTACCCTACAAATTGTGAAGCATGGTGCGGTGTTTCGGCCGACGCACAAACATTGGGTGCGGATCGGGTGCACGGGGTGCATGCCCGTAATTATTTATTTTTTCCATTTGATTTGTTGAATTTGGGGTGCGGCTCCAACACTACCGGGACATAGGGCTGTATACGAACCGAGTTCGAGACGAACATAGGTGCGTTCGAACTCGGTTCGTTTAAGTTTTAGCCTGTTCGAGCTCTACTCGTGTTCGTTAAGAGTCAAAATATCGATGTTCGAACTCGGCTCGAGTTCGTGAGTGTAAAACTCGGGCTCGACTCGTTCAACTCGTTTAACAATACGAGCCGAAATCGAGTTCGAAAACTCGGCCCGTGCTCGTGTTCAACTTCTAACCAAATCCCTAAATCTGCTCAAAAACCTCAAATCCATCAAGCAATCAAACTGTAATGAATCAAAATTATATTATAATATACAAAAGATACAAGGACGGTGTAGAATAAAAAATACTAGAAAAAGAAATCTTGATCGGAGGCGATGAAGACATAAACAACGGATGCAGCATCAGATCCCTCTCCAAGTGTTCGAGGTTGAGCCCTTGCATTCGTAGCTTTGCTCCTAGTCGTATCCAACCTCTCAATAGCTATCGACCGCTTTCTTCCCTTTCTATTCTTGTATAATTGGAATCCGGCGAAGGCAAGATGACGGTGGCAGACAGGCGATTACGGCGTCGATGATAGGATGACCATGTGCGAAGAGGGGGAGAGTGAGAGGGGTAGAGAGAGAGAGGGACTGTGCGATCTGTGTGTGACGGAAGAGAGGACTGCAGACTAGAGGGAGGCTGCTTGTGAGTATTTAGGTTTAGTTGTTTAGGTTTTAGTTTATATAGTTAGGGTTTTAATGATGTTGGGCTTTTTATTTTGGGCTATTTAAGGGGTTGGGCTCTATGTTTATAATTGGGCTTGGGATATTGGGTTAATTGATTTTAGGGCCTAGCCTCTAAGTTTAAATTATAATGTAGATATTAATTCTTTAAACATATTATAATTATAATTAATTTATTATTTAAATGGGTTGTTCGCGAACATGTTTGTCAACATTTTGGAGTGTTCATGCTCGGCTCGTTTAATAAACGAGTTCTAAAAACTTGTTCATGTTCGGTTCCTATGTTATACGAACGAACGTGAACGAGTTTTTTGGAGAACGAACCACGAGCCGTTCGTGAACGGCTCGGTTCATTTACAACCCTACTGGGACATGGTTGGGGCTTGAGGGCTCAAACTCGAATTTGGGTAGAAATTCTCAGGATTAGGAAATGATTCGCAACCTTGTGTTTTTGACAATCTTTACACAGAGGAGAGACAGGAAGAGGATGAACAAAGCAACACTTGTCGATTGGTGACTGTTAGTCGGTGATGAGCGTGTTCTGCTAGGAAGCATAGCCTCCGGTGCGGGTGCCAATGCGACTCAGATGTAAATACTCGAATATGTCATTTTGGAAAAAAGAGGATATGGGTGCGGCGGAGATACGACACACACACACACACACATGTTATCCTCCGAGGCATGGGTGCCCTTACAAGGGTGAAGCACCGGCATCGGGTGCTGGTCGGATGAGGCATGGGTGCTTGTCGGGTGCGTGTCCGGTATTTTTTATTTTTTCTTTAATTTCCTAAATAGCGGTTGTGGATCCGATACCTATTGGATGGAAATACAATTTTCAAAAGAATTTTCAAGGTCAAAACATAAAAACAGAAGTTTCGGGTCAAATCCTAAATAATAAAGCTTACCTAATAATTGGCAGATCCTTTTCGGCTAGGGCTTGATCAGTGTGTTGGGGAGAGACTGAGAGAGAGCAGCGGCGGCAGCCGCAAAGTAACTAGCCACCAGCATGACCACTAGCGACGACGGTGGCGGCGAATTAACTAGCCACAAGCATAACCACTGACGATCGCACCTGTCGTCGCACCGGCGACGACGGTGACAATCTGCAACCACCGGCGATGGGGACCACCTGCAACAACCCGCGACGGTGGGGGACCAACCGCGACCACTGCCAACACTCAGTATTGGGAGCTGGTTTATTTTCCTTCTCTCTTCTTGCTTTTACTTATAATTTTCTTTTCCTTTTTGTGAAACTCGGTTGGGATTTATTGGGCTGACCAACAGTAGCAGGTCCGATTTGGCCACACGGCACTGTATAATCACATGCAAGCCCACTGATTATACACATGCAGGCCCACATGACCAACAGTAACAGGTCCCATGCAGTTTCATGTGACCCCAACAATAACATGGTTAAATTAAATTGCACTATGTATGCACTTCCTTAAAATTTAAATGGTCTCTGTTTTGTTTAGAAATTTCATACTAAGATACATAGTAAAAAAATATATAAAAGTTTTGCCTTATTCTTGCCGCAACCGTATCCTCAACTTTTCAAAAAGCCGTATCTGCGCTCGTGTCATATCCGCTGCTCGCCCGTATCTGCGCTTCACAGATGTTATCTGTGTGTGCCACAGAGAGATTTCCTAGCCATTTTTTTGATCACCTCCTCTAGCCAATTTTATATGTGGCTAGAGGAGGTGCCAGCCTTTTTTATGATTAATTTAAGTTGCTCCCTTTAATCACATAGACAGAAACATTAATCTTTTCAACGAAATTAGTGAGAGTTTGTTAAATTAGGGTGCTGTTTCGTAAACATTGAAACTGTATAGCTGAATATAACGATGTTTGTATGAGTGTGGGTATTATTACTAGCATTTCTATGAAGTTTTAGGGGCACTTCAGTTGATAAGTTAATAAGTGGGTATCAAATTAAGGGAAGAGAGAGTTGGAAAGTCACTTGTAGTTGTGGTGTGGCATAGAAACTAATGTTGGCCAGACAATAGAGTTAAATACAGGTATATTCTCCTTGTTCATCTTCGTTCTTCTCCTCGGATTTCTTCTTCGTTCTTCTTCTCCGGATTTCACTCGTGACATGCTCGTCACCAACTTCGGGTCGCCATCACCGGTCGCCTCTTTCTTCTTCTTCTTTTTCTCTCCCTTCTCTGTCTACGTTGTCAGAAACCCTAGGTCGCGAATCATATGTTGACCGTGAGAAATTCATCCCACATTCGAGTTGAGCCCTCAAGCACCCGGAGCTGCACCCAAACTCCAGCAAACTAATTGAAATAACAAGTAACTATGGACACACACCTGATCTGCACCCAGTGTTGGTGCGTCGGCCAAAACGCTTCCTAGGTGTCCGTCTGTAAAAACTGCGTGCGGCAGTGAGTGATTTCCGAAGAAGAAGGACGTACCTGTATGAGCTCTATTGTCTTGGGAGAAGGAGGAGACAGCTCTCTTCTCGATGCGGGTTTTTATTGCTAGGCAACCAAGTGACTTTCCTACTTTCTATTCCTCGATTTTGGTACCCACTTATATTAACTTAATATGTAAACTAGCCCCAAAAGTTTATGGAAGTAATAGTATTTCCCAAATTCATAAACATCATTACACTCAGCTATACAATTTCGACAATTCTGAAGCAGCCCACCAATTTGACAAACTACCTCACTAATTTGGTTGAAAGGATTAAGCTGTTGTTTTTGTGATGAAAAGGGGCCATTTTTATTAATTACTGGTTACATATTTGAGGATGGTTGGCATAAAAAAGGCTGGTGCATTCTCTAGCCATATGGCCCTAGTAGAAATATATGATTTGCTAGAGAATTTGTTACACGAACAAATAACATTTATGTAAAGTTATATTTGTTGTATCCCCTTCGCATCCGTATCCTCTTTCTTTATTTTCTTTTTCTATCCACACCGGCACCGGGGTCCGTGCTTCCTAACTTGGAAAGAACTTCTATTCTTGGCTCGGTAGGAATTGTAATAAAAGGCCCCTAGGGGGTTGTGGTGGGCCAAGGAGATGGCAGGTATTTTAATCTATGAAGCAGAACAAAAGAAAGGTGCAGGACCTAGAAGTAGGTAGGTAATCCTAGTTTGTAATGCTTCATGTAACATAGATTTGCTGAAGCTCTCTTAGCCAAATCTAGGTGTTCCTTTCACCTCCTTTTGAGAGACACCTGTTTCCTCAGCCAGTATGGCACCTCCTGTCTCTGACTTCCTCTTGATGGCATTGGATGCCAAAAAGAAGTTGAGATACAGGACAAAATGAAGATTTCATCTATTGAGATTCTGGACCAAGTTAGAAGTTCACTGGTTTTCCATCTTTTTCAGTCTCTTACATATAGAGTATTGTCTAAATTGACACATGTTAATGTTTACAGGTCACCATCCCCCACACGAGCAAAGTCAAGATCCAAGTCAAGATCTCCTGTCCGCTATCAACGAAGGCGGAAGTCTCACTCTCTCTCACCTCCATCTCGTCCCTCAAGAGTTTATGGATCCAGATCGCCATTAAGATCTCGTCGTTACAATGAATATGATAGGCGTTCATATAGGGACAGTAGGGATGTTAGTGACAGAAGTAGAGGGCGGGATACAGGCAGATTCCGTGATCGCCATTTTTCAGTTTCCAGGAGAAATAGGAGTAGGAGTGTGAGCCCTGCTAGAAAGTCATTTCGACATGATTCTTTATCGCCAAAATTTCGTCGAGAAAGTCCAGAACACAAGGTAAGGAAATCATCTCGTACTGGTTCCAGATCTCCACCAAGAAGTGACGATGAAGTAAGACCGAAACACAGAAAGCGCTCTAGGTCAAAATCCGCAGAAGTTAAGCATCATTCACGTGATAAATTAGGTGAAAGCAGGGATGAAAAGTCAAAGCACCGTGATCGAAGGCATTCCAGGTCAGTCTCGTCAGATGGTAAACGTATCAAACAAAGCAAGTTGATAGCAGAACGTTCTAATGAAAGTAAATCAAAACACAGCAGGCGGTCCAGGTCCAAAACCCCAGAAGAGAAGTACCACTCACGTGATAAAATTGACCGAAGCAGAGAAGGGAAAACGAAGTACCATGACAGGAGGAGGTCCAGATCAACATCTGCAGAAGGTAAGCATCGCAAAGGGAGTAAGAAGTCCCCTAGACATTCCGATGAACACACATCAAATCTCAGAAGGGGCTCAAGGTCAAAATTTGCGGAGCATGAAAGTGGATTGACTGATATTAAGATAGATGAAAGTACTAATAATAATGTAAGGCATCAGGACAAAAGACCCAGAAAATCTGATCATTCTATTGAGGAACCTGATTTCAACTTTAAGGATCTGGAGATAGTTAAGGATGATAAAAAGTCAGCATCAGTTAGGGAAGCTTACGACTTAGAAGATGGAAGTGATGGAGCTAATCGTAAATCATCTACAGGGGATGAAAGTGATTATGAGAGATCTGAGGCTGCCACTAAGGAGCCACATTATGCTGAAGAAATTTGAAGCGAATCACGGAGTGCTGTGAATTAACAAGTTCTTATTGGAGATGGTGACAGCTCTTACATCTACAGCGGAATTCGCTTTTTTTGAGAAGCTTGTTGAAATTCACCATAATTAGAGACGTTCCAAGTTTTACTGGAGGAAGAGATCGTGGTTCCTGGAAGAATGGGCTCTCTCTTAAAGGATAACTTGGTGTTTCTTTTGGTGCTCAGAATTGTTGTGTTTTGGTTCCTTATGCAATAAAGACGCTGTGGTTGTTTTTCTTTTGCAGGTCACTGGGAAGAGAATGACTAGCATGTCTGGGCTGGTCTTAATATGGTAAAAGTTTTTCCAGAAGTTTCCCTTGCAGTATGGGGACAAACAAATGTTTTAACAAACTTCTTTATCGGCTTGATGTATGTTGGACTACTACCCCATCATTAGGTAGTAATTTCTTGATGAAGTGTCTATTCAGGAGTTCTTGTGACTGCATGTTATGTTTTTTCCTTCATATTAATGTACTTCGATTGAGACGGCATTCATTTCTGTTTTAACTTTTTATTTTTTCTCCCAATTTTCTTGAATTATGTTGGAGCGGATTTACATCTTGAATGGTTTAAGGGTTTCTTAATTGTGAGTATCTGCATCTATTTATATCTAAGGAGGTTAGCTTGTTCCATGCATTTGCTTCTCAAAATTCATTTCCTTGGACCGATTAGTTCTGTTTTGACATATTTTTCCTTTTCACTTGCGAGTTAGGAGGAGTAAATGTAGTGTTTGTAGGGCTTTACTTCGATTTAGCTAATAAACGGCTTCCACATTGGTGTGGTAGGTCCATTACATTCCGAACTCATGCAGGTTTTGCGGCTGGGTTCTTTTGGCGCTTTAGCAGATCAAGTTGCCACGGTTGTATAGTCTGAATGTATACAAAGGTATGCAGTTTGGTAGTTAACTGAGAGGAGCTTTTGCTATTAAAGCGTGTTGAAAACTTTTGGGAATGATGTGACTTTTGGCAGAAATCTGTTATTGTGAAATTCAAGCTTCTAGTGTATGACATGTTGTTTAACCTTGGGTCTTACTTCCTTTTCATCTCTCTCTCTCTCCCTCCCTCCCTCTCTCTCCCTCCTTATTTTTTTCTTTTTTTGGTTATTTTATTTTCTTCTCTATTTTCCTTTTTCAAAGCTGTTTGGTTAGGTAAACTATTTTACGGCTGACTGCAACCAGATGTTGCGGAAATGACTTGCGTCAATATTGCATCATGTTGAGTATGACCAGATTCTCTAACTGCTGTTAGATTGAATATGGTTTTGAAACAGGTAATTTCTTTGTGGTATCATTCATGTTAGTTGTTTTGCCAGAAAAGTTTATTGTAAATATATGTGCATGCATGCTTTAATCATTTTTGGGTTTAGATCTGCTCTCTGTCCCTTCATGTCCTTTATACTTCCAATATCTAGTATAAAAGCGTGTTGATTAGTGTTTAGCTTTCCTTATTTGGGACCAAAAGCCTACAATACTGCTGCTACCTTTTAGTGATCGGTGCCAAAGTCAGCCTTGTTATTGTGGTCTTCTTAATTATGATCAAGGCTTGTGGTCAGCCTTTTATAGTTTTGGGACATGTTGCTGTGCATTTAGAAATTATATCGATGTGTCCATGCATATCGTTTTTGCCAGTTTGTGTCTGAAAAATGATGCCTTGGGTAACATGCGACTTCTTTGATGATAAGTAGCAAGTAGTATCTTTCTTTAGGGGATGATATCCCAAACCCTTGAGGTTATCCTAGTCAACTATATCGACTTTCAAAGTGCTACTTATCGGTCCGAAATCTGGAAAATTTATAAAAGATATGCCCCTCCATTATAATACCGTAATTTATGTTTTTTTTACTTATCTCAGCATACTATATTTATAGAATGCCATTACAGGACCTATACTCACCGGCTAACTCACTACTTTTCGTCCCTTTCCAGTAGTTGAATTGCTACAACCACACCCCAAGCTTCGAGCCCATATCTACAACTCAAGGTCAGGTGCCTAAATCCGTAAGCACCACCAAAGTTTGCCACGGATTTCTTCACTAATTCCTTGAACTCATAGCCGTTTGCTGCCACTAATTCACCGCCTAACCTTGATCTCCAATGTGGAAACATTGACTCGCTTCATTCACCAATTAAATTATAAGATACCGATGGGCCATCTGGAAAAATCAAAGCAGCAAAGAAGGCCCGGATTAGAAAGAATGTGGACTTCTGTTTCATTACCATTGGTGCTGCCGAGAAGGATTTTGAGTGATTAAATGGTGGTTTTGGAAATAATAGGATTGCAACTGTATGTCTGATTTGAGGGTTTATCATGGAATTTGAGTTTGTGCATTAGTAGATAAGACTTGAGGGGTATTGTTTGGCTCTGCTATTGAATACCATAGTAGGGTCAGGGCGACAATTGCAAGTCAAAGTGAGTGATGAGTGGGGTGGAGTTGCACGTGGCCTTGAAGTTTAGAGAGAGAAAGAAGATGGATGTGAGAGACATGGTTTGGAAGAAGATGGATTAGAGAGAGATGGTTTGAGAAAGAATATGGGTTTCTTTCAGTTGGGGCGGCCATGGTGACAAAGCATTTGTATTCATGAAAAATGGTTGTTGATCTTGTTGATTGTGGGAGGAGAGGGTGTGATGGTTAACAAGGAGAAGAAAAAAAATGAAAGAACAAGATAAACACAGAAAGGAAATAAACTTGATGGCGTTGATTAATTGTAGAGATTAGAGAGAAAATTTAAGACAGAGTGAGGGATTAATAAGTCATTTCATAAATTTGCTACCTTCATCTGCATACTGTTCCTCATCTGCATACTGTTCTGTCAAAGGATGTACTTGATATTTCAGTGTCAACAACTATGGGTGGGATTATACCTTAACCTCAAGGGGTTTAGGGATATTAACCCCTTTCTTTAAAGGAACCAAAGGGAGTAGCCTCATTAAGGTGAAATGGAAATATTGCTCTGTGCTTATATTCCAATCCTCGTACATTTGATTACCATTTTTTTTGCCCCCCCCCTCTAACAGTTTGCTTGTCCACTGCATGTGTGAATTTTCTTTCTTCCCATCTTTCTCTCTCTTGCTTTTTTTTTTTGCTTTTTTGGTTTCTCCTTTTTCCTTGTTTATAGGACGATGTGCTCTGGATAGGAGTAATTGCAAATTATTGCTTCTCAACAAAGGGTATGGACGAGCTGTATGGTTTCCACCTGTGGATATGTTGGTTGTCTCCCCCCCCCCCCTCTTCCCCGCGGCCTCCTCCTCCTCCCCTCCCCTACCTACTGCATTTTGTGTGCATCTTCTAAAACTTCTGCGAGGATGACTGATCTAGATAAGCAAACAGCCGCAGAGATTACGGCATTGTTTTGCTGTATTACCCAAGTTTTAAGTAGCTGGGTGCATCGTTGTAGGTCTTAGCGCGACTTCTGATACAAGAAGTCTGATGTTACTTCTTTTTTGATGCCAGTTCTGATGGTAAGGTGTATCATGCTTTAAGATAAATAAGAGAGTGGTAATGTCCAACACCAGTTTCAAGATATTTCTTGTCTAAGGGTAGTTATGTCATGTAAAATCTCCTGTCTTTCAAGCTGTGGACATGTATCCCAGGTTATTAAGGTTTGTGTTTGGGATTATGGGGGTGTGTTGGGTGTAATTGTGTATGTGAGGAGTATATATGTGTGTATTTTGGGTATGTGAAGGTGTTTTAGTGCGTGTTTAGGTTGTAGTGGAGTGGGTTTTTTCATGGAAATGGGTTTGTAAGTGCGGTAACAGCACTGCCGAAGGACAGGGACTGTCATGCCCTTGACCCGGAGGCGGACCTACATAAACTATTTCAAAATATTCCTGCTTACTAGAAATATAATATTAAAGCATTTACCAAGAAAATAACTTCAAGAGGTGATCAGAGGTTTAAACATATCCCAAAGCAATAACGTTTGCATTAACCATCAATGTCTAATAAATGTAGTGAAAATCCTCATAACAATAATTACTTCTCAGGAACTGAGATTTTAAAAAGTTAATCAAACTATTACAAAATCTTTATTCTCAAGTGAATAAAGAGAGTCTAAAATTTATGAACAAATTCAAACTTATGCATATAGCTAACTCTTTTACCTTGGTCTCAGCTTAATTACCTGAAATGGGAGGAGAAGGGATTACACAAACACATCCACGGAATAAAACATAGGTAGTCAATAACATGTAGCTGAGTCAAAAAGAAACATATGGAAACATAGTGCATAGACGAAAAATAATCTAGCACGACAATTCTCATTTCGGGATATTAACCCGTATAAAAGATCAAATCAAAGTCAAAGTGTCACACTCGAATATGTGAACTAATATCGACTATGATGCAATCACGCAATATATGATTGTAAAGCACGTTAATCTAAGCAAGCGAAGGTTCTAAGTTTAAAATTACATTCCGGTAGTAATAGTCATATCATGTCATGGCATCACGTTAACCTAAGCACGTGTAGGTTTTAAGTATTAGTTCAATTCAAAGGGAGTTCAATTCAAAGGGGTCTAAGGTACATCAAAATATTTCATACGCATAGAAACCACAAAACATAAAAAACTTTGCATTTCAGATAGGGCAGCTAAACAAATTCAGAAAATATTTGATTTTAGGCTCAAATCGAAGAGGGCAAAATAACGAGTTCAACGGAAGTTGAACCGTATGAATCCGAGTTCTTACGAGTTCAAAAATGGAGAAGGTACGAAACAAACACAAAATGAAAAAGTAATCATATCAAAAGACATTAGTCTTGACATGTGAGTAAGCGGACAACAACCTGTACATGGAAGAAGTAATACAAAATAGCATTACCAATGAGTCTTCTGCTAATGAATCAAAGGGTGTAAAGAGGTGATGGCAGCATGTGTAAGAACCAGGTAGCACGTGTCCTATACGCCGAGTTTTTTGAAAGAAAAAAAAATAGTGTTGTGCTCCTGAAGCATGTTAGAGAGCGTAAAAAAAGTACAAACGCAATTCTTTCTGGTCGAGCATTCTGTTCGCACTTGATGATAACGTGGCGACTGATATATCAGTGAATTAAAGGCATGCGATATTAATCAAAAGGAGGCAGATGCGATATATGTAATCCTTACTTCAAATCTATGTAATAGTCTTCATTAAATTGCGATCGCTTCCGAAAATCTCAAAATTTAGATATTATAATTAATTCACTTACATTAAAATTTTAACAACCACAATTCTAATATCATCTAATTTATCATTATAATCAAAGATTGCAATCCTCCAAAACCCTAGTTTTTCCCTTCTGTTATTTCTTTGTAAGGCAAAATTGAATATGTCGATAAACAGATTTGGCTAGCCTTTAAAAGTCTCTAAGTTTGATAAATAATTAAAAGACCCCTAAATACTCATTACTTATTTCAAAATATCCCAAAAATAATTAAATATATAACGATCTCCTAAACATAATAATAATAATAATAATTTAATTACTAGTTATTTTGGGGTCTTACAGGGACGGTGAACAGTGATTACAGCTGGGTTTTAATAATTTTTTTACTCAAAAGTGTCGCTAAAGGTTATTTATTCCAGCAGTTTTTTTACGAATTTTTAGAACATGTTTAAGAATTTATTTGGACAAAGTGCAAAACTGTAACCCCCAATGTTTTTATGAGAACTACTCTCTGGAATATTCTGGAAAATTTTGGGGTCCAGGAATAATGCTAAATTGGAGTACTGATTAAAAATATTTATCGAATTATTTAGTATAGCAAATCAAGTTATTTGAAAATTTTAGAAAAATCTTATTTTACTGATATGTTTCATGTTCTAAAATTTCGGGCAATTATAAGGCCGATAAGTATTATTCGCAAAACGGGCAAGCGCTCGGTTCTGACACCGGTTCAGAATTTTCTGGTGAATTTTTTTTAAAATACTTTTTAGTCCAAAAATGATATTAGAATGCTTAAAATAGCATTTTAAGATATTTTGATATTTTTCTGGTGCCAGAAATTTTCAGGGGTATTTTGGTAATTTATCATCCCGAGGGGGGATATTTAGTAATTTTACCCGTAAGAGGTATTTCTGAGTAAATTTACATACGGTTAGGATATTTTAGTGACTTGGTTTACAGAAAGATCACTTTGATGATTTAAGTGTAATGGGGGTATTTTGATAATTTGTCACCCCGAATAAGTATTTTGATAATTTGACCTAAGAAATGTATTTTTTTACATAAATTGACATATAATAAGGTTATTTGGGTGGTTCTACTTACGGAAGGCCGTTTGAGTGATTTAAGTTCGAGAGGGGCATTTTGGTAATTTTACATACATGGTAAGGGAGGTTTATTTTGGGAACATGTGTGAGTCCGTAATAAGTTATAATATTGTGCTGTAAATTATGTTCTGATGATTTGATCATTTTGTTTAGGATAAAGCTAAAGACTTCCGCTTCGGATAAGATAGCTACGGATCTAGGTAAGGATTTCTATCTGAATCCTAGGTAAGTATTCTTATCTGAACTCTTACCTTGATAACTGATGTTTGTAAGTATGCTTCTGATTTGTTTATGGTTATAGTCAAACACCAAGACATACTTTTGATATCAGATATTATCGCCAAGCAAACCCTAGTATTGAACCTGGAACGGTCATTTGGAAATCCTAATGATTCACGCCCTGTATCACATGCTTAGTAAAATTGATAATTATTTGTATTCGTTCTTCTGAATGGTTGTGCCTAAATTTGATAATTGTTTGCGGTCATTCTTGCTATTTGTTTGTGATCGTTCTGGAATTCTGAGTGACGAATTATACTAGTATGTTTAATTGTTATTGAAACCTCAATGGTTCCATTATTTGAATTTATTCTGGGCTCATTTTACTGCATGTTAATCAGCGAATTTCTGGTTGATTTCGTGACTATTGTTTCTGAGTTGAGCCTGGGAATCTGTTCTGTACGGAGGCGTTATAAGACTGGTCTGAATCCTGTTTGGAACGCAGGCTAGCTCCTTGATTGATGTTAAGGACTAATAATTATATTCTGGTACATCATGCATGTGTACACTCTGTTAGCTTGCCAGGATGGCATTGCGATTGCCCAGGATTAACATTGATTTTTGATTTTATCTGCTTTGTATATTCCCGTAACTGTTACAGGAATGACTGCTCTGTACAATGCCGTGACTGTTACGGACATGACTGGAAAGTATTCTCTAAAATAACTTGTGCTTGTGTCGAAAGCTTTTTGAGAAATCTTCAGTATATTTTGGAAAGAAATGTCTCTGATGATCTGTTTACGTTCTAAAATCCTTTGGAAAATTATCACTGTATTTTGGAATGATGGCTTTACAGTTGATCTTTTATGGATCATTTTGGAACCCATTATAATTGTTGTTTATTTTGGGTATCTATTTCTGATAAACTTTAATCCTTTTGAAATCATTGAGTCTTTGACCGTTTGAAGCATTCTGGAAATTTTTGTCTGTTGGATTCTTTGGAATCGTCTGATAATTCTTTGTTAGTCCTTGTACAACTTTACTGAGCTCTCAAAAACTCACTCTTCGATTGGCTCCCTTCTGCAGATGATGATAAGCTGTAGCAGGTTCGGGAATGGGTTAGAATCCATGGGAGGTTCCGGTAAGCTGCCGGTACAGTGTAGTGAGACCCCTGCGTGGGTCTGTACTGTTGATTCATTCTTTCGGAATTCAAGTTTGAAAAGAACTTAGGTTTTAATAGTTTGAGTTCGAGCAAGTTTTGTTGTAATCTTATATTTTGAAGAATTCGAGTCGGTATTAGATTGATGCTTTGTTGTATGTGGTTGTATACATGATTTGACAGGTTTGATGTGATCCAGTAGGTTAACGACCCGGGAGTGCAAAGCGGCGGAGCTCCGGATTTTTGGGGCGTAACACATTATCACCACATTTTGTAAACTGGATTGACTGAACCGACTATGCACATGAACGTTAAATCTGAACCGCCAAATTAAACAACAATAAAATACAAGCCATTAAAATTGCTAACATCATAATAAAATCAAATGCAATGCAGACATCGAGCCTACTGACTAGACTCGATTGACACGACCAACTCGACTTGCATACCCTACATCTTTTTTGCCGGTGATTACATTTCACTGACCCTCCTTTCACATTATGCCTATATTCTGGGATGTTCATATCAGTCTCAGATAAATAAAAAAGACATCAAGCACAAGAAGGGAACTTACAACGAGTGTTTGTCCCTAAACCCAAACCACACAATTGCCAAAACACAAATCCCTGCAACTGGACGGACTAAGGGAACTGGGTTCACCTTAAGTCCTTGATCAATCAAACTACTTAACAAGAAATTCCGGTCATGAACACGACTGGAGTTCAACACGATAATTTGAACTCACATCGACGATATGCAAAGAGTGGACTAAAGAACAAGCTAGTCACAAACCTCAATAATAATTCAAGCTAAGAGAGACATCGGCACAACAACCGCCGACATCTCATATCTCCCATACAACATTCATCACACCACACACTATCAATGTTATGTACGCCACGAGCAATTCATAGCATACAGAGTGCCGTACTATTCTTACTTGATTGGCTTGTAGCCGACGAGCCCAGCAACTTCAAACCACCAAGCGGGGTCACCTAATCAAATAAGACCTTGCTTGTTAGCTACTAACTATAGTAAACACACAATCATTCTATCCCATTTTATCAATTATTTACAGTTTTTTACGGCGGTCAGTTACTCCGACCTGACAGCCGGGTCTTTAACCCGGCGTAGTACTGCACCAGTACTGAAACTCCTTATTTAGGGTATTAATCTCATTCCCTACTTTTCATTGCTCAAAATGCTCAATTTAAAGTCTTCCCTGAAGTTCAAAGTCAACATGGTAAAATTTCCAAAACGCCCACGCCCCCCGATGGTCATAAATTACCAAAATGCCCCTGATGGTCACTACCGCTCCCGCTACCCCAAATTTGCCTTCACACAACCCTTTGGATGTTTTACACCCCTTCCTAGACTAAACATTCCTTTGGAAAATTACCACAATACCCCCTTCAGGTGGCAAATTACCAAAATGCCCTCTGGGGTTTCTGACACCAGAAAATATAAAAAAAATCTTAAAATACTATTTTAAGCATTTTCAAATCATTTTTGAGTTAAAAAGTATTTTACAAAATTTTTGCCCAAAAATCTCGAACCGGTGTCTGGACCGAGCGCTTAAAAGTCTGTTTAGCCAAAAATAGCTAATGACTTTGGAATGACCCGTAATCTTGAGAAATGAAACTTCTCAGCATCCTAGGGTTCTCATAACATTTTTGTGTGAAACCGCACTAGTTTGATATTTTAAATTTTACTGTATAAGTTCTAAATTCTTGCATCAGCTAACCCCGTTCCCGACTTCGGAAAAATATGAAATTTTTTCACAATGTAGGTTTCCTAAAAATAACTAGGGTTTTTTTGGCACTTTGGCTAAATCTGTTAAGTTTTCATTTTTAGTGGCGATGAGAGTTTACTGTTCAATCATTACACATAGTATTTCACTTACAGCACACACACATGTCTTCTTCCTCCTTCAATCAGCCGCATACCTGGGTACACTCCTCTCACAATCGCACATGAATTTCCTCAATAACTCATCTTAAATCAATTAAAATCATTATAATACAATCGTTGATGCCCTAACCCATTTAATTTACATCATCACACACAATTGAACACGTACAATTCGAACCAATTCTCAAACCCGAAGAACACACACACACACACACACACAATCTTCCAAACACACATTGAAACCACGCCGAATATGAAACCCTAGTTAGTTTATCTTCTTTGTGGTTCTAGGTTCTTATATTACACAATTTCATCAAGATTTCATTTCAATTTTCCACCCCCCATACACATATGCACAACTGAAACACACACACACACACACACACAAATATATATATATATATATATATACACACACACACACACACAAATATATATATATATATATATATATACACACACACACACACACACACACACTATTCATGTTCAAGCAAAATTCAATCCAATTCCCACAATTTGTTTCGCTATTAGGGTTCAAGATCATAGCCTGATGAGTTTAGGGTTCTACCCCCTTTTTTTCTTCCCCTCCTTCTTCTTCCTTCTTCTCCCCTTTTTTTCTTCCTGCTGGTTCCTTCTGTTCCTATTCTTCGATGGTTCTTCAGACTTTGCCTTATTTTCCATTTTTCACCCCAACCAATTTTCTTTTATATTTTCACTTCATTAATCTTATCCTCCTTTATTTTATTATTTTTCAACACTTAGTAAGCTCAATTTAATCAGGAGGTGGCCACCATTCGGCTGACTTCTCCCTTGATTGTGACACCTTTTGCAAACTTTCAAATTTACACTTTGGCCCCTTAAGTTTTCAAAATTGCATTTTGACCCCTCTAGTTTAGAAAAAGTATGCTTCGACCCTAAAACCACACTAACCCCTTATTTCACTTCCTAACACCTAATTATCATCAAAATGATGCTACTTAATAAAATATGCATCCCGTTCACCATATTTTCTAAAATTGCATTTTTGCTCCTAACCTTTTAAAATTACATTTTGACCTCCAAGGCTATAATAACCCCTTATTCAGCTCCCTAAAACTTAATTATCACCCACATAATGCTACTTAATAAAATAATCCCCATTAATTAATCAAACTTGTGGTTAGATTAATTTTCAGTATTTTCGGGGTATCATACATTACATGGTTAGCATTTTCTACAGGCATTTTTGTCAAGGGGCTCCTTGTAATTCTGCTTTCACGACAGTCGTCTTATGATTCATGGTCAGCATTTTCTGCACGCATTTTTGTCAAGGGGCTCCTTGTAAGTCTGCTTTCACGACAGTCGTCTTATGATTCATGGTCAACATTGTCTGCCTGCATTTTTGTTTAGGAGCTCTCTGTGATTCCCCTCTCATGATAGTCGTGATATTGTTAGTCTTTTGTTCACTCGATTCATCTTATGCTCAACACTGTATGATGTATTTCGTCTAGGGGCTCCCTCTAATTCCCCTTTCAAGACAATTGTGATAGTATCTGTCTTTCTCTAGTCCATTGCATGGTCCGTTTTGTCTGCATGCATTTTCTATAGGGACTATTTGTGATTCGCCTCTCCTGACAGTCATGATAGTGTCCGATTTTGTCCACCTAGTACATTGCATTTGTTAGTTTTGTTTACATGAGTTTCTTCTAGGGGCTCCTTGTGATTCCTTTCTACGGACAGTCATGATAATGTTTTTCCTTGTTTGGGCAGTCCTGCACTGTGACTTCTTTCTGCATCCATTTTGTCCAGGGACTCCATGTGATTTTCCTACCCTGACAGTCAGGGTCAATGTCTTTGTCGTGTTTATGTCTATGTCTTAAGAGTCTACTTCTTAACCTTAGTCTTCAAAAGTGTTTTTTTTAAACAAATATGTAGAATAAACAATTGAATAAGAAGAAAAAAATATATGATTTTTGTTGTAATTTTTAGTCAAACTTCTATAATTCTTGACTTTAGCATATAATCAACGTATCCCTCCAGCCCTCACCTATCATCTCCTCTCCAGGTCCAATTTGAACTACATTTGGCTTGATCCCTTTGGATGAGGGTATGTAGGAAAACTTTTTAGGGTCCAGCCATTTTCGGTCCAGGTCTATTCATGTCAGTATGGGGGAGTCATTTATATTCCCTATTTTCAGGTCCAGTTTAATGTCTGAGGCTATTTGACCCTCATTCTAGGTTAGTACGTGAAAGTCATGTACATTCCTTTTTAAATTTGATTTGAACTACATTTGGCTTGATTGCTTCTGGATGAGAATATGTAGGCAACCTTCATAGGGTGCAACCATCTGTCGGTCTAAGTCTATGTTTGAGGGTATTAAACCTTCAATTCAGGTCAATACATATAGTTCATGTATAGTCTTCCTTTTTTAGTCCAAGTCAATGGTCGAGACTATTAACCTCTAGTGCAGGATTAGTATGTGAAGGTCACGTGCAGCCTTCTTTCTAATTTCAATCTAAAAATCCAAATCCATGTCTAAGGACAAATATTGGGAATCCAGGTTGGCACGCAGATACTTTGTACCTTCCTTTATCGTGTCCTTGTCCAAACTCAGTCCGGTCACAGTCTAGTTATATATGTTTTTACGTGCCTTTGTGTGCTTGTATGCCTTGCATGCTTGCTTAATCTCTCTTTTCATAAGTTTGTGCGTTTCTCCTGCTTGTGTGTTTTGCATGACGTCCAGCTTATTTGACTAGACATTTTTTTCTCAAGTTTTTGTGTGCTTGCATGTTCTGATTTTGCATGTTTACTCCCCTACCCTAGGATTGTTTTTTAATCTAATTATTCAAATTTGTTGCTCAGTTTAACGATATTGTACAGTGTAAGGCCAGTGCAGCATCCCATGCTTTGTTGCCAAAAGCAACACTTTCTCCATATCAATTTGTGAAGTGAATTGACATATTCTGCACTCAAAGACTAGCTGCCCTGGGTCATTGTTGACTCCGATCTTGAGTAACATTTATGAAAATCCTCATCCTTGTATCTAAACGACCAACCTCTTGAGGGTATTGTTGGCTCCCACTCTTAGATATAAGACCTAAGTTTATTAAATTATCTGCTACCTGAGCATGTTGTTGGCCTTAACACTCACTCAAATGACCACTTTGACTATTAACCACTTCAATCGATCAAGTAGTTTTGACAATGGGCAAAACCCTAGTCATTCAATGGTCAATCATCATTATCATTTCTAGCTTCAGTTTTGCTGTATTCCTAGAGGACCAATTGTTATTACCGTTGGCTCCGGCTTATAAGAATATGTCATCATGGCTAACTGACCAATTATCGTTACTATTGGCTCTGACTCTCAGACATAAGCCTTTGATGTGTTTAGACGACGAATCGTCGTTATTATTGGCTCTGGATTCTAGACAAACTTTTTTCCTTATTCCCCTAAGCTACCAATCGTCGTTTCTATTAGCCTGGCTCTTGGGCTGTGAGTTTTTCAGTCCCAACTCCGCTTTTTTCATAATTCTAGACGACCAGTTGTTATTACTGTTGGCTCTGACTTCTAGAGATATGTCCTTCTGGCTAAACGACCAATAGTCATTACTATTAGCTCTAACTTTTAGTCATATACCTCCAGTGTGTCTAGACCACCAATTGCAGTTACTATTGGCTCGGGCTTCTAGATACATTTTTCTCATGGTTTGCCCAAGCCATCAATCTGCGTTACTGTTGGCTCCAATTTTTAGGGGTATGTCCTTATGTCTAAACGACCAATTGTCGTTGCTATTGGCTCCAGTTCTAGATATGCTTCTTTACATATTCTTAGACGACCAATTATTATTACCATTGGCTTTGGCTTCTTGGGATATGTCCTTATGGCTAAGCAACCAATCATTGTTATTATTGGCTCAGATTCTTCGTCATAAGCCTTCCGTGTGTCTAGACGACCAATCCTAGTTACTATTGGCTTCATCTTCTAGATACGCTTCTTTCCATATTCCTGGATGACCAATATTAGCTATGGCTTAGGGGTATGTCCTCATAGCCAAGCGACCAATCATAGTTAATGTTGGCTTTGGCTCTTAGTCATAAGCCTCCAATGTGTCTAGACAACCAATCATAGTTATTATTGGCTCCAGCTTCTAGATATGCTGTTCTACTCATTTGCCTAAGTGACTAATTGTTGTTACAATTGGCTCTGACTCTTAAGGCAGTGAGTTTTTTTGACCCCAGTTCTAGTTCCTATTCTAGTTCCAGCTCCAGTTTTTAATGTCCCTAGATTATCAATTGCCATTAGCTTCGACTCCTAGGTATGTCTTATGGCTAAGCCACCAATCGTCATTACTATTAGCTCGAACTTCTAGACATGTTCTTCTTCTCATTCACTTAAGTGACCAAACGTTGTTAATGTTGGCTCCGTCTCTTAAGCAATGAGTTTTTCATATTCCTAAGCAACAAATTTTTTTTACGAATTTTCTAACTGACCAATTGTCGTTACTATTGGCTCCGACTTTCAGTTATAAGCCTTCAGTGTGTTTAGACAACCAATCGTCATTATTGTTGGCTCTGACTTCTAAATAATATTTTTTTTCATATTCTAGACAACCAATTATCATTTTCATTGGCTTCGGATTTTAGTGTTATATCCTTGTGACTAAGCAACTAATCGTCGTTACTATTGGCTCTTACTCTTATTAATCATAAACTTTCGGTTCATCTGGACGACTAATTGTTATTACTATTGGCCTCGACTTCTAGATGATCGAGCTTCCCTATTCATGTTTAAGTGACGAATTTTCTTTACCGTTGACTCTGGCTCTTGAACATGAATTTTTAATATTCATATACGACCAATCGTTTCAGTTGGCTTTGACATTTAGGAATACGCCCCTCGTCTGGCGACCAATCTTTATTACTATTGGCTCTACCCAAGATAAGGTTCGACTGCAATTCGTCTTTTGATATTAATTTGCGACCGATTGTTGTTACTGTTGGCTCCACCTTCTAAAAATATCCCTAACCTTTCTGAACTGGGTTGGTTTGATTCCTTTATTAAGGATGCGTAGGAAACCTTGCAAAGGTCCGACCTTATATCTGTGTGAGTTTCAAGTCTGTCTTAGGTCTTCTAGTCTCTTTAGTATTTCTACTACTAAATATGTTGCTTATGGTGATGTTGGCCCGCATGGGAGCTCCCTCACTAAGGGGCTCTTAGACACCTCATTTTTGTAGTTTATTTTATCTTCCTTATTTGTTCTATGGGCTTTTTTGATAATTAAGTTCATTATTATTATTATTATGAGTTTTAGGCCTACTAATATAATGAGCCTAATCTATTTAATTAAGTCCAAGAATTTGTCTAGTCCAACCTAGTTAGAGTCAAGTCTAGTTAGTTAAATTTGTCTAGTGAGTTAGGTTTAACTCAAGTTAAGGTCAAGAGATTGTGATTTATTAGATGACTTGAAAATATGTTTTGATTTATCCTTGATAGATGTGATTAATCCTTGACTTATATGAGATATGGATATAATTCCCAAATCTGGTTCATCCCATCTGATTATAGCATAGATCATTGCCGAATTAGGGAAGAGTAATGTCTCAAAATTTGGCAAAAACTTTAGTAGATGAAACGGCCTGCTCGTTGACCAACCTGCTAGTTTGTTGACTTTTTTTTTATATCAAATGTTATGCTCTATCACCAAATCACAGACTGGGATAGTTATCCTTTTTATTTCTGGCGCCTAGACCTCTATAAATAGGGTCTTTGGGCTACATTTTCAAGGAAAATCTTTTTCTCCCTAGAGCTTTTATCCCATTTCTTCTAGAAGTGTTCTATCATCTCTTAAAAGAAACTAGCACTTCATAATTCACCACTAAAGAGTTTCAAGTCTCTTGCATCGTGGATTCTTCACAATGTGTTCTTGACTCCTCTAAGCAGGCAGAATTGCGAGGTTTATTTTATTGTTTTCTAGTGTAGTTTACTAATCTAAAATAATTTTCCTATCTCTCGATCGGATTTAATTTACAGTATAATTATCATAAAAAGAGTCTTTTAATTTTTTAGTTCGAGTCTAAGACCGAAGTGTACATTGCCTCTTGTAGGATCAGAGTCAAATTATGATGGTTTTGATTCTAGTTATGACTAGATACGTATGCCATTTGACCTCTGATGTAGAGTTCAAGCCAATAATATAGAAAATAAACTTAGGGTTTGTTTCATGCGTATTTTGGTGTTATGTTAAAGGCCAAAAATAAGAAATGAAGTAGAGACTGAAGGGTATGGGCATATGGAGGGTGCGTAACATCTTCCTGTCTTATAACTAAGTCTCTGAACCCAATTCCCTGTTATTAATATATTATTTGTCCTTTGGACACTTTTAGGGTCCTTTTCGATTTTTTTGTTTTCTTTGTTTAATCAAATAAGATTGCAACTCCTAAAATCCTTAAATCTAATTTTCTAGGGTTGCTAGGATATTTCCAAGGTGGTTTGATACATCTTCAAATACGTGTTTTACTTTGGTGATCATATGTAAACTTTTCCACTTTCATCCTTCTGCTATTAATGCAAATTGTTGTCTGCTTGTAAAGTACTCTAGTAATATCCCGAACCTACAACACCGGCTTTTCCTTTGTAGATTAACCGTCAAACTCTGTGCCTCTGGTCCTAGTTAATATTTTGAACAACTCATATTGTGCAATTGCTTGATTGTACTTGTTTTATTATCTTTGGAGCTTCCGTATGCTCCCAAGATATAACTTTGCTCATATCTCTCACGTATCAAACTCGTAATCTTTTAAGAAATTATCCATATAATGATTGACACCATTGGAACAAGGCCTCACACATTGCATAAGTGAAGGAACGTGATCTTCATCCCGAACTAGCAGGTTCATCAACTGCCTCTTTCGTATTCTTTCTTGGCCTTCTGGGTAGCCCCTTTGATCGCAGGGACTACAATACATCCCATGGAGCTGGTTCCCTAAGGCTTTCGATATGCACTAGATGCATAACCTTACCGTATGCCTTCAAATATGTGTCCATTCTTTAGCAATCATCTGTAAACTCTTCGACCTTCATCCTTCTGCTGGTAAGGCATGTTGTTGCAAATCCTGTGGGGTATTTTAGTAATATCCTAGACCTTACAACAACATATTCACCTTTATCGAATAACCAAATGCATATTTCCAAGATCAACAACCTCAAAGTCTGTGCCTCTAGCCCCCATCAATATTCTACACAACCTAGACTGAACAATTGCTTGACTGTACTTCTTTATTATCTTGGAACTACCTCACCCTTCAAAGATGCACCCTTTTTTGTCTCTCATGTATCTTACTCATTAGCCTAGTTGTAATGGTGTCAAGCATTCTATGTATTGGCTTCTTTATCATGTTCCATAACCATTGATTGAAGGACTAAACAATATTGTTGGTAAGATGGTCCTTTATAACACTAGGGTCCATTATATACCTAGTCCTCACCCATTAAGTGGCTTTCGGTTGCAAACTCACAATTTATGTCATAGAATGATTGAGATTATCCAAATTGTAGGCCTTAATTGGAGGCCAAAGTAACTTCTCAAATTGATATTTGAGAAATTTAATTTAAAGTTGCAATGTAGAGCCTAACAACACCTCTTATGAGTTGCATATGGTATGAACCTAGGTAAGGCTATTTAAGTATCTTATCATGAAAGTAGGAAGGAACTTAAGTATGTTAGACACTAATGTGATAACTTACCACAAAAAAATTGCCATACGATTTCATAAAATAGGGAAAAACTAGACCTTAAGTCTGACTCTATGGCTAATCTAGCATGTGAAAACCTAGATTTGAAATAGGGAATTAAGTTATGTGACAACAATGTATTAGACACCCCATCCCACCTTAATAGTCTCATATTGCCTAGTTAGACACACCATTTTTGTAGGTATTATTAATTAAATGAATATTGGGTTTTATTATTAATTTGAGCTCATTATTAAGCTTAGGCCTAGTTATATGACTTAATTAATTAATTGGTGTAGTCCAGTTGTCAAGGTCATAAATCTAGCAGTTCAGTCCAGTCTAGTCATCCAGCTAGTAATTGGTCCAGTCCAATTGTGTTAATCAGGTCCAAGTGTGTAGATTATATTTTATTATTTTGGTTTCTTTATCTAGATAATTCAGGAAAATATTCTGTGCATGATCCCTGATGCAAGGAATAAATTCATGACTTATATGGTTAAAGATGATAAATCCTGAATACAGTGCATTCCATATGCAAAATAAGATATAATTACCGAAATCAGAGTCAGATAATGCCTCAAAATTCGAGAAATATTATTTTAAAATGATGGGATGAATCGGCAGGGTTTTGACTAGCCGATTGGTTAGTTGACTTTTGTCTATCCACGATTTTTATCAAATATTCTGACTTATCTCCAGCTCACAGATCGATAAAGCCAATCTTATCAGTTCTGCGCCCTAGAGCTTTATAAGTAGATCCTTTGGCCTTCATTTTAAGGGGTGGGAAGCTTATTCTCATCAGAGCTTGTGTATCATTTTTTGTGAAGTGATACATTATCTCTCTCGAGAATTTTAGCCATTCATATTAACCTTAAGAGTCATTTAGTCCATTGCATTGTGGGTCATTCGGAGAATGTTCCCGAGTCTTCCAGACAAGCAGCTTCCCGAGGTAATTTTATTAGCTTTTCTAGTCTAGAAAATCATCATAGAATTGTCTCCCATTCTGTGATCGCATTTTCATTATAAAAATCAAAAGAATCTTTTTCATTTTTGAGTCTAAGTCTAGGACCGAAATGTAATTTACTTCTCGTAAGACCAGAGTCAAACTACGATGGTCTTAATTCCAATTAGTTCCACTGGATATGTATGTAATTCAAACCCCAATGTTGAGTACAAACCAAAAATATAAGATTAAGTTAGGGTTAGTGTTATTACACATTTTTTCATGTTACATGTTTTGAAGGCCCAAAATCAATAGAAATGAAGTAGAGATTAAAAGGGTGTGGCGGGTGCCTAACACCTTCCCAATGTGGCTTAGTTCTAGGACTCGTTTCTCTATTTTCAACAGACTAGTTGCTCTTTGGACATTTTAGAGTCATTCTTTGGTTTTTTTTTCTCTACGAGTCAAGTATTGCCAACTTTTCTTTCCATTCTGGGACAACTACCTTTCCTTCATTGTTGAACTCACTTCCAGTTTGGGATCTCCCCTCTTCTTTTCTTTCTATTTTTCTCTAGCCTAAGTTCTTCCTCGGGTTCTCTATCCTTCTTCCTAAGCAATTTGACATCCATAGCAGTCTTTGCATGTTGTGCTACTAGAGCGAAGAAGTTGGATTGGGAATTCTTTTGTAACTTGCCAAGGATCCAGACAAGGTCATTTAGTTGAGTGAACTCTTTGGCCATTGGGATTCTCTTGAGTTTTTGGATGTGCCCTGATACCAAATTTTCTTACGTTGATATGTATAGGGAATAAAGCACAATAATTCAGTGAAAAAAAACATTAAACACATGTAAGCCGGCCGGCTTATGCCTGCAAAAATATGGGTACTGACCAACCGTCGATAAACGTTTTGGGTTTACTAGCTAGTTGAGTAGAACTTTTTTTGGGACTTTTGGGGTTTTGCAGGAGAACTATTCGGTAAACTCTAATTGGGTGTACCATCTGGTTGACCAATGATGGAGTTTCTGGTTATTTTAAGGTAAAATCGACTAATTTAGCTTTCCACAAAAAGTTTATGTTGATCAACCGTCTGGTTTACCAAATTGGTAAACCGGCCAGTTGATGAGTGACCTTTTTCGTGCCCTACCCTTTATTGAGAATACTAGCCCGTTGGTTTCCCAACTAATATGTCGTATCACTGATAGATATTACCATTAAAGGGTAGACCATGAAAATGGTCTAGGGTGTGTATTTTCTCTGACATTTGGTGTAACGTACCCCCTCGGCTTAACTTGTACGATATACCTCTTATCCGTAACTCATAGAGTTAATGATGGATGGTCATTCGTATGTGTATACAAGTCATTTAATAAACCGAGATTCCAAGAGATCCTAGTACTATGCCTTGGAGGTGAAGGTACATGCAAATCACCTCGCAACTAAAAAGCTCGAAGGCTTTAACCATTGCCCTCAATAAGTGGGTAAGGACGAACGTGCATGTGTGTGAGTCATTAAAAAAAACAATGTTAAGAAAAATATATGTATGAAACATAAAAAATTTGAACAAGTAGTGAAGGATAAAAATAATGCGAAAACTATGAAGGATTTTTCTAGAGTCTAGTCCTCTTATTTAGTACCTAGCAAAAAAGTCACTATAGCAAACCGCTCCAAAAATTTGGACCTGGGAAGGCCAAACTCGAGTTGCCATCTTATTTTTAAAATTAATAATATTGAGCGAGGGTAAACATAAAAACTCTAATTTGACTTTGAATTGTCCAATTTAAGCTCATGAATTACCAAACTAGAGATTTGGATTTCGTGAATAAGTTATACAGCGGGAAGGTGTTAGGCACCCATTGTACCCTAATTGTTCTCTCATTTATTTTCCTGTGGTTTTCTTGTTTTTTATAAAGTAATAAAAATAATTCTAAATCAAAATTAATTTGGTTTGAATTCAACAACGGAGGTCAAATGGCCTCCTTATTCAACTCGAATCAAAACCATTGTAGTTCGACAGGATCCTATGGGAAGCGATCTAAATCTCGGTCTTTTAGTCGATTCATTCTAGTTCAACAAAAATCAAATTTGAAACTCCTTTTATAGTCTTTAGAGTTTTGACCGTGATACGGTTAGGGGGAAGGGAGACGGTCTAGACTTTCCTAGTCTATTCTAGAAAAGCAATGTAAATTTACCTTGAGGTGGAGCTTGCTTAGATGAATAGGGATGATGTAGGGATGAATCCAAGATACGAGTGGACTAAGGAAATGATATTTATCTTGTAAAATACTCAATAGAAATGGTGGACCAATTCTAAGGAAGAAAGGGACTGAAATTCTAGAGAGAAACCAGACCCTTATTCTGAAGTTTAAGGGGTATACTTGTTTAGGGCTAATGAAAAATGATAAATAGGACTCTTTCGATATCTCTGATAGAGAAGAATATATGATTTACATAAAAGATAAAAAAGTCAACTTACTAGGCAGGTTCACCAATTAATTATATAGGATTTTTTCCTCAATTTCTGGAAATTAAATTGTCCTTATTCGATAAGAATCTCTGAGAAGACAGATGAGATGCATTAGATTTTGAGAATTGTTCCAAAGTCACATCTAAATTAATGAAATTAAAAATTCCTTAAGGATCAATATAAAACAACTCAGAGTCATCTAAATTAAGTCAAAGTCTATTAACTGGGGTTAAACCAAACTCTCTAGACTGGTTTAACCAAGTGGACCTTGACTGGACTATACTATTGATTGGGCTGGACTCTAACTGGACTGGATTGGACTTAGTTAATTGAATTAAGCTTATATTTATTATCAGGCTAAGAACCATAATAATAATTAACTTAATTAATAATAAAGTCTAACGATAAATAAATAGAAGTGAATAAAATATAACTAGAAAAATAAGATGTGTACAAATAGTGCTGAGCAAAAGTCCTAAACCATCATCTTCACTTTAGACATTCAAATTTATGTCTCTACAACGTTACAAAGCCTAAACTCTGATAGGAACTCTCACGACCAGAATAATTGAGACGTGAGAAACAGTATTTAAACTACATAAACCACTTCAAATGTTTTCAATGTCTTAGCTTGCCAACGGGGTACTGAAAATATGTTACTACATATGTCTACATTAAGAGTAAATTCCAAACGTGATTAATAAGTTTTTTGTGGTTGCAAATCACCCTTACACGGTGTTCAAAAACAAAATCATAATTAAAGTAGTTACGCTATAATAAGAAGTACCAAAATAGTCAAATAGCTCATAAACAAATGACTAGCTCTCAGTCACACGGCTAACGCCGAGAACTAAATCCCCTCTACTTATCACATGAGTGGATACAATAAAGGAGTGAGCCAAATTTTAGTAAGGTCACTCAATAGACTAACTAAAACAAATTTAAAATAGCAGAGTAATCAAAATGGGAGATATAGGATTTTAACATAAGGCAGATACATGTCATAATTATAGAATCACACATGTACTTTTAGTACATAGAATACACCAAATGAACCATACTAAAATAAGGCCACGTATGAAATCATAGAAAAGGATAAGGTTCAAAATTTAAGATCATGATTTCTAGCTTATCCCACTGAGCTAGTCCAAATTTGATTCAATGCCGATAAGTCAGACACAGCAAGTCACATACACTATGACATGACTCAACATACAATAGAGACATATATAAAATAAATTTAACAGATGCAGAGTGTAATCATAGATAAAGTTACTAAGAGTAACACTTAATTAGCATTGATCCATGGTTGACACCTATGAATGTAACTCAAAAGTCATAAAGGCGGTAACATAAACTGATAATGTCATAGCAATTGCTCGAACTTGTTGTCTAGCTGAAGGGCACAAAACTTGCATAGAATATCAATTTTGACAATACACAAGGGGACAAATTTATGCTTCTAAGCATTTAAAATATTGAGACCAAGAGTAGGGACAAGGTATAATAATGGACAAGTAGTGAGACGATTAAATAAATGGTACATAGATACTATAATGATTAGAGTTAATTACGTGGTTGACCACTGTACTATAACCCAAATTTCACTTTGACCACTGAACTTTAATTTGTGCCAAAGTGACCATTGGACTCTTTAATTGATCTCAATTAAGTCATTCCGTTAGGTTCTGTCAAGCCCAAGTCAATTAAATGACTTCATTCGGGGGTAAATTTGTCATTCCAATATCTTCTTCTTTCTTCTCCCCATATTTGCCTTCCAGCCCAACACCACCACTAATCACCACCACCACCAACCACCAAGCATAGCCACACATCCACCACCAACTGCCAAACATAACCAGCTAACTCCCATTTTTTCTACAATCCTCTTGACTCTCTCTCTAAAATAGACCCATTTCCAAACACTACCAACCTAATTGCCACCTCTCCCTCACAGCACAGCACCCCATCACCACACCAGCTGTAACCACAATCATCAACAAACCTGCCTATACCAACCACCACCGCCACCACCACCACAACACCTACAACCATAACTTCATTTGTATTACACCATTTATTGGGTTCATAAGAACAGAACTATATTACTCTATTTTTTTGACAATGCCGACGGTGGGCTTTCCAGTGCCGGTTCACTGTCACCGGCTGGCGGAGGAGTTTCAATCGGCGGCTTAAGATGTCGTTGACCGTCAATCAGGTGCTCCTTTTTTGTCGTTGTTTTGGTCATCGGACTGCTCTTCCTCTTCTTCTTCGTGGCCTTCGAAGTGTACCTCCCCCAATTCTTCGACTAATTCATCATCTGTTGTGGCTGCCTTGATGGAGCGTTGGTAGTGTAGGTGTGGGTTCAGTTGTCGCCTGATAAAAGTTACGTTGATCCTGATTCGTTTGGGCCTAGAGCTACTGGGTCCTTCCCGTCTTCTCGCCCAACTGAGAACCTTGCCATATCTCCGATCTCTCTCCTGTGGCGTGGATTTGCGAAGGGATTGCCAGTGGCATGGGTTTGCGAAGGGATTGTTGGTGGTGTAGGTGAGCGACGGGCTTACTGGTATGGTGGGGTGGTGTGGGAAGAGGCTGCCGGCGTGGTGGGGGCGGGGAAGCTGCTGACAGCTGGGGAGGGGGGACTGCCGGCGGCAATTTCAGATTTAGGGTTTCTAAAGAAATTGGGGGCCCTGCTTGTGGGTAAGGGCTAGTGGTTGTGGCAGTTATTAGACGATGATGGCTGCTAGAGGTTGGGCAGTTTTGGTGGTTGGATAAGGTGGTGGGTAGTGGGGATCGGAGGAGAAAGAAGAGATAAAGAGAAAGAAAATTAGAAAAGTAAAAGAGAATCAATATTCTTTATGTTTTGACGATTTTGCCCCTAATTTAAGCTCCACGTGCCTCGCACATGGGTAGTTAACGGGCCAAAATTGACGGAATGACTTAATTGAGATCAATTAAAGAGTCCAATGGTCACTTTGACACAAATCGAAGTTCAGTGGTCAAAGTAAAATTTGGGTTATAGTACAGTGGTCAACAACATAGTTAATTCTAATGATTAATCATGATTATTATAGCATGACGATTATCAATTGTAACTATATAAGAGCTATTCATGAATTATCATGAATATTTGTAGGCTATTCATAACAATTAATGAATGATCATAAATGTTTACATAAGAACTATTTGACATCAAAATTCTCATTGAACATCCTTGGGCCTAGCCAAAATCTATAGATCCAAATGACTTTGGCTTCCTTTTGTGTCTGAGGGCGCTTAGAGTGACAAATGATGTTCCTGAGAGTCTTAGCATAAACGTGCAATTCTGGCCCTAAACCTTCATACATGCCGCTTGCTCCTTGGCCTAAAATTTTGATTTTCTTACTGCTAGGAAAGTCCCACTCTATCCCACTTTGCATTCTGCTAACGACACCAGGAACGGTCTCTTGGATACGTGGCCACAGCCAATTAATGTAAGCATCTTATAATACAAGTGAATCACAGGGCTATATAATTACGGCCAACACCAGCATTGTTAGAACAATCTTTGTGGGAATGGGTCCCCCCTCCCCTCCGGATAAAGTTTGAGTGAATGATGAGAGCAAGTTCTCGCACAACGAAGAAGTTATTGTGAGACGTTGGGATATCTGCTCATAGCCGAACTAGCAAAAACTCCGACAAGTGATGTAGAAAGATGAAGAACGCACACCTATATGACACACAGAGTGTTATCCAGGGGTCCACATAATGCATAGTGGGTTTGTGGTCTTCGACAATTGCAGTAACAACGAATGTCTCTGGATTCCTTGTCATAGAGAAATCAATTCCAAGTATCAATTCTTGAGCGGCATTGAAACAGCAGCCATCGAGACCTAAAGAAGTGAGGTAGATATCTCACCCCTTTGGCTTAGCTATAAGGCGCATATGATCTAAGTACCAGATTTAAAGAAGTAAGGGGATACATATGAACTCGACGCTAAGATCCCAAAGTGTCTCTTTAATAGCATTGATAGTCTCTGTGACAACCACATGGTCAGGGTTTTCATTTTCAGAGAACCTTGGGACGGAATGTCATCCAATTGCACATCGACTGCTCTACTACCATGAATGGTAAGATATTTGACAATGAGACATAATGCCACAACCACGACTATATCGTTGGTGTAGTTTTAATCATATTCATGTGTTATCTAAAAATACTCCATAACCTAAGAAGGAAGAATGTGATTACCTCAGATGAAGGACTTAGTAGGTGATCTTGAGAAGACGCATGTATGGCATGTGATATTCATCTTGGATAGTGGGCATATTAATAAAGAGTTCAGTCGGAAGATCCATCAGGGCTGAAAATCCCAGACTTCGTCAAGGCTGAATTAAAAGACGTGATCCATTGGATCCCAAAATTTACAAGCCACCCTCAAGATGTCCTCATGGATGGATATAGAGCATAAAATCATGATGGATTTTATTCAGGTTGGCCATCAATATAGATGAGTTCAACCTCTTTAAAAGAGTTGGTGAAAGATTGAAATTGAACCTCAAAAACTGTTTGATCATCTTCTGCCTTAGCCAATGGGATTCTTGTGTGAACACCGCACCGAAGAGTTTAGTATTTATAAAGGGGACTAATGTGATATCAAGTGGAAAATAATTCTAAATTATTCAGGGTTTTAAAGCCAGAACTTAGTCAAAAAAGCTGGACGTTTTGGCTCCGGTAATCTAGTGCAAAAAGTGAGCTCTTGATAAACTGGCCAGTAACTTGTACTTAACCGGCTAGTAAATTAGATGCAAAAAACATATAGGCTGATCAACCGGCCGGTTTCACTTCGCCCAAAAATTTGGCAAAGTGTCTTTTTGTTTCTGGCCTATCCCTGTATATCTCAAGTTCAATCCATACTCCACTCTTATTCCATTACTCCTTTCTGTGCCTATGCTTTGTATACTGTATTCATGCATGTATATACATAACTTATAAGTCACCAAAAAGGAAGAAGCATTTAGAGAATGTCTTTACTTGCCATAAGTTAAAAAATAGGGACAATTAGCTAATAACGCCCTGTACTATACACGGTGTGCAATTTTTCCCCCTCTACTTCAAAATTAACCACTAAACCCCTACACATTTACGGAAGTTGGGCACTCTAGAGGGGTTCGTTATGAATAGCGTGAAATGACCAAAATACCCTTATTTCCTTACCCTATTTAACTTTAATACTATTTTCCAACTTCTTTTTCTCCCCTCTCACACTTTTACATAATCCTACATAAACACACATACACACATTCCACGCATACCCAACACACACACACACACACACAAACCGAACACACTGTTGTCATACACAATCAACACACATGCGCGCACAAACCCCACAGTTTCCCCTCCCTCATCCCTCTAAGCAAACACCCATAAACTACTCTCATGCCCCCCACCACATACATACAGACACACACTGACTGCACACAAACCGATCATACCAAACACACATAAAGAAATACATAGCACACCGCACACACATCTAATAGACCCAACACACGCACACATACCACTGCACATCGAAAAAACACACACACACATAATATAATCACACATGCACAATGTTTATATGTGTGTGCCTTTGTGCAGAGTTGTGTGAGTGTGTGCACAGTGGGGGTGATAGGTGTGTGCCAATTTGTGGCTATGTGCAGAGTTGGAAGAAAGAGGGAAGGGGGCTCGACTGATGGGGGGACGTGTGAGTGGAGAGTTTGGAGGAAGGGAGAGGGGACTGGTCTGACGAGTGGGGTGAGGAGGTAGCGTGCGTAGGAGTTACTGGCACGGGGGGGGGGAGTGGAAGTGAGGAAGAGATAAAAGAATGGGCAAAATTGTCATTTTTTTAAAAAAAAAACTTTAGTCAGTGCATTTGTTGACCACGCGCTGTTAAATTTAGCGGTTTCCATCTAAGATGCCCAATTTCATAAGTTTGGGGGGTGGGGTGGGGAGTTTAGTGGTTAATTTTGAAGTGAATGGAGGAAAATTGCATACCGTTTATAGCACAGGGGGTCATTAGTTAATTATCGCTAAAAAATACATACAGGAAATAATGAATAATTCTTAAGCTCTTATTTAGGTCTAGAATCCTATTTTCCTCCCCTCGGCCTCTTCCTATTTGACTCACAATCTATCGAGCTGGAAGTGTAATCGGCTGTGGAATTAGACTCCTCCTCATCAAACACCCAAACACTATCATCTAAATTGGTGGCAGAGGTTTTTGAGCTATGTTCTTGAATCTGGACTCCTGTGCATGTCGATGGGGGCACTTATGCACTCTTCATATGGAAGCATATAGGTTGCTTATCCTTGCCCTTCTGTGATGTCGGGTTTATGGCCCAGTTCTTGGACACCCCGTTCTTGTCCTTCGCTTTGACACCTAGTGTGTAGGGATAAGTTTATAGACAAGTCTGCTGGTCTCCTATGTCTTGACTTTAGCACCCCTCAGAGTTGTAGATCCTCTACCTGCTTACATCAAAGATTAACGGTCTACTTGCATTGCAGACTGTGTGACTGGTAAAGCAACCAATCCCCCACCGGATTGTGAAATGGGCACTCCAGGCACCCTCACTGCTATGTCCCACCACACAAATTGAGGGCTAAACTTGGCGACCATGTCTTTTAAGTTGTGATCACTTTGTATACTCTCCTTAACTTTTTGCCCGAACTGTTAGATTACTAGCAGGAGTGAACTATGAAAGCTACAAGAAAAAAATAAAATGAATAATACCGTATTTGCAAGCGTTATGACCTTGAGGCCGAACTTCTCCACATTAGGACACGATCTAGGGATCAATATCATCTGATGGACTTTGTTTGGCTGCTATGTATTCACTGTCCAATAGGGAAACTAGATACTGCTTCTATAATCCTTGACCCCGTCTTCCTTGGCATCGTCTCTCCTCCCTCAAACACCGACCACCCCTTGCCTACTCTATGGAAAATTGGTGCTAAACCACATGAATAAACATCTTATATGGTCGTGGATTGTTTGGCCAATCAAGCACAGCAGTTGGTATCCTTCTTAATAACTCTAAATGCAATGCTCAAGAGATCCCGGATGGTATACCTCCAAGGGAGGAAAGCCGCTTAGCTAGATATATAGAACTTTTTGTAGGAAAGTGTAATATCCTTGTTGTTATTTATTAAAAAAATTAAATATTAAATATTCAAAAAAAATTGTTCTGATTTCGTGGCTGCCAAAGATAGCCACAAACAAAAGGGAATGACACCTCTCATTTCCAGGAGGTGGAGTGTGTGCATGAAGAGATAAGTGGAGGGTGAGGTGGCGTGTGGGAATGCTTACCCTGACCAGCTGTTTGAGGGAGAATCATGGGGGATACAGAAGAAATTACGAGATACCTTAAACTGAGAAGTCATAGATAAATAAGAGAGGAAAAAAACCAAATAAATAGAGATCAATTTGGAGACCAACTGCGGAAGTTATGAACCACCAAAGTCGGAAAAAAATCAGCCTGCAATGGGCAAAGTTGTACGAGGTAGCTGATTGAAGGGGAATTTGAGGAAAACCCAGGATGAATTTCATGAAAGACCAAATAGAGAAGTTATAGAAGGGAAGAAAGGAAGACATATTAACAAACATAAGGTATTTTGGTCAAGAATGGAAGAAGTTACAGGTCTTCAAAGTGAGATAAAAATTGTTGACTTTTTGATTTTGATGATTCTAAATTTATTATCTCTAACATTAATCTGACAACATTATTAAGATAAACATTTCAGGATTTTTCTTAATCAAAGACAAAGATCATGCCTTGGACAAAGCTTGATCTTGGACTTGGATTTGGGATTGGTCAACGACCCAGACTACATTGAAGATGCAAGAGCCTGAACTTTATTTTATCCTTTTTAATTTTTCTAAGTCCTTAAAAGATCTCATAGAAATTCAAGTAAAGAACCAAAACTGAAAGTTTCATTTGAAGGCAAACAGCTTGCATTCGACTCAATTGTGCAGTTCATTCTTTTTGACTTTTCGGTCGACGCTAAACATTTTCAGTCGAAACCAAAACTGAAAGTTTCATTTGAAGGCAAACAGCTTGCATTCGACTCAATTGTGCAGTTCATTCTTTTTGACTTTTCGGTCGACGCTAAACATTTTCAGTCGAAGTTAAAGTTTTCGGTCAAAGCTAAAGTTTTCGGTTGAAGCCGAAGTTTTCTGTAGAAGCTGGACTTTTCGGTCGAAGCTAAAATTTTTGGTCGAAGTTGAACTTTTCGGTCGAAGCTATACTTTTCGGTTCAAGCAAAGTTTTCGGTTGAATGGAATGCTATTTTCATTCGACTCAATTTTTCAGTATCTATACCATCTCTTCTCATTAAGTTTTCAATCGAACCGATTTCTCTGAGATGTACTTTTAGTCGAATCAAACTTATGTTTTATTCGAATCAATTTTTTGGCTTCCCCTATATAACGGTTCACTTTTTACTCCAGTATAAAAAGGGATCCTTGAGAGCATTTAATATACTTCTTGCCAATCTTTAAAAACTCTTTCTTACTTTTCTAAAAACACTCTCTCATCTTATTCTTGCACTTTATCTATTCTCTATTGAGTGAGTTCTTCTTCGAGAAAGTTTATTGTAAGCTTCTTAGTTTTGGTTCTTGAAAGAATATAGATTTTTCCACCTTAGAAAACTTAGTCTTAAATTATTCATTGTAACATCTACTCAAGAAGGAGTTTGTCTGTTGTATTACATCGTAATTTTTTTATATTGTAATCTATTGAAAACCTTGGAAAGGTTTCAGAAATTGTACTGCAGTTTGAGCTAGCACCCGAAGCTAGCTGGTTAGTGGAAGGCTCGAGTAGGTCTCCCTTGTGTGGAGTGCTCGGGGACTGGACGTAGGCTGGTGGGGCCGAGCCAGTATAAATCTGTGTGTTGATTTATTATTATTGCTTTTGTCATTACTTTGTAATCTCATTTTTTAATTTCTACTCAAAGTTGTAAAACACCTATTCACCCCCCTCTAGGTGTACTCAGGGACCTATAAGTGGTATCAGAGCCGTGTGCTCTAGTATTTTCTTTTGACTTAATCGTCTAGAGCTAAAGATTGCATTATGGAAGAAGGATCAGCAACCACCAGGCCACCTTTGTTGAAGAATGACAACTACAGCTACTGAAAAAATCACATGAGAAATTTCCTAAGGCAGGATACACACATGTGGTATGTTGTAGAAAATGGTCCTTTAATTTTGATGAAGGATGGACCAGATGGAACCAAGATTCCAAAAGAAATTCTCGAAATGGATGCTCATGAGGCACAACTTTTCTCCATGGATGATAAAGCTAAAAGCATTATTAGCTGTGGCCTTGACATGAATGAGTACATTTTTTGGCTTCCCCTATATAATGATTCACTTTTTACTCCAGCATAAAAAGGGATCCTTGAGAGCATTTAAAATACTTTTTGCCAATCTTTAAAAACTCTCTCTCATTTTTCTAAAAACTCTCTCTCATCTTATTCTCACACATTCATCTATTCTCTATTGAGTGAGTTCTTCTTCGGAAAAGTTTATTGTAAGCTTCTTAGTTTTGGTTCTTGAAAGAATATAGATTTTCCCACTTAAGAAGGCTTAGTCTTAAATTATTCATTATAACATCTACTCAAGAAGAAGTTTGTCTTTTGTATTACATCGTAAATTTTTTTTATATGTAATCTGTTGGAAACCTTGGAAATGTTTCAGAAATTGTACTGCGGTTTGAGCTATCACCTGAAGCTAGCTGGTTAGTGGAAGGCTCGGGTAGGTCTCCCTTGTGTGGAGTGCTCGGGGACTGGATGTAGGCTGGTGGGGCCGAACCAGTATAAATCTCTGTGTTGATTTATTTTCGGTAAATATACTTGACTCTGTATTGGTTTGTTATTATTGCTTCTATCATTACTTTGTAATCTCGTTTTTTAATTTCTACTCAAAGTTGTAAAACACCTATTCACCCCCTTTAGGTGTACTTAGGGACCTACAAAAATCAGCTTTGTGTGTGCGCGTGTGTGTTCTTGGTGTTTTAATATGTATTCTTGATAGAAATTAGGGCTGAATTGATTATCTTATGATATGATTCCATGTTAAATGAAGTTATGGAGTTAGATAGTTGCAAACAAAGTGAGATCAAAGTGGTTTAAAGGGAATTTGAAGTGGAATTCAATAGGTAATGAGATAAGTTAGCATAAATGCATGTCCAAGTGAAGAAAGGGAATTACTTCTGGGCATGCAAACTTGAAGAATGCAACTTGGAGTGTGGAAAGAGATGAAAAAAGTGTAGATTTGATCCAAAAGTGATGAATAGTGAGTGACTGTAAATGTCGTTAAAAGTCTTAGTCTCTAATTGATTTCAAAATTTATTTTTGAAACATGTCTTTAAGCTAGAATTTGGCCAAATACAAAAGAAAAACTCCCATTCTTTTTAAAAGATCTGCATACTGTAAAAGTTTGGGATTTTTTTGAGTTTTCTAACAGTGTTAAATATATTTATTCTTAATATAGGATTTTGAATTTTTTTAAAAATATCAAATTAATGTATTTTAATCTAAAATTTTTTACTAAAACTTCTTGCAGCTGAGGCACTTCAGTGTCTAAAATTTCATGATATTTAGCGGCTGATAAGTATTCTTGACAAAATTGGTTCCCTAACGCTCAGTTTGGTTATTAGGGTGGGGTTTCTGAGCAAAAAATTTACCAAATGACTTTTTAGTACAAAAATCAATTTATATTATTTTAAAAAGGTATTTTGAGCCAATTGAGAGTGTTTATTGGTGCAGAAGTTGGCAGGGGTGTTTAAGTAATTTTACCTATGGCCAGGGGTGTTTTGGTAAGTTTTCACACTCGGTGACGAATCTTGTAAAACAGTAAGAAGTATAAAGAGTGAGGAAATTGAGTTTGGATGGGTGCGGATAATGCACCTTATGGATTAGGGCAAATTCGTTTAATGAATTAGCCGTAATAAGTGGCAGACAGATAAGCAATAAGGGAGGGGGAGGTAAGGTTAGGTATGTTTTTGTATTTTAGGGCGTCTAACGAGAAGAATTTTATTTGATAGGTGATTCCATTGCTGAGAAAATTTGGAAGCAAGGATCGGCTATAAAGCCAACATGTAAGGATAGTGCGGTTCCGTTATGGTATCCGTTGTTTTGCTTTGCATACCATGTTGATGATGCTTATGTGGAACTCCTATATTTATGTTAGAATATCGCTTGATCTTGTGAACCGGTACTTCTTGTTGACTTGTGCTGTTGAGGACTTAAGGTAGAATGAATTTTCTTAGTCCACCCGATAATGAGTCTGAGAGCGTTGTTGAGGACTCATGATCTAAGTCCGCTCTTTGATGAAAATCGTTCCCTAATCTGGACAAGACTGAGATGAACACCCCGTACGAAAGGGCATCATTAAGTGGAGGGCCAGTGAAGTGAAGTTACTGACGGTCAATGAAAAAGAGAGTAACTGACAAAAAGAGGATGAAGCATGCTAGAGTCTGTCGTGTCGAGTCAACCATGCATTGCAATTGATTTTATTTGATGTGGTTGAATTTATCGTCTTGTTATTCTCATGATGATGATTTGCTTTAGTGTTTTCTTTTGCATTGCACTCGCATAGTCCATGAGTCTGTCCAAGTGAAAATGATGATGTTCTGTTGGGCTTGAGCCGCTCAGTCTGAACAAAGGAGATGTAGCAAGATGGTTGTAAATGTTCATTCTTGGCATTCTTAAATCCTTTGCCTTTGTTGAAAATTAATGATCGATTCTCTGATAGTTTCGAAAGGGTTGTATGTTGTACTCCTTGTACTATCCTCACTAGGCGATTTGCACTTATTCCTTATTTTATGTGTTTTTTAGGTACTCGGTTTGAATAAGGAGAGACCTCGGGTAAAGGTAAAGAGGAATTATACTGAGGTTCTATGAGAAAATATATAACGCCACGATGATATAAATTTGGTGTAAATATTAAGTCATGTTATGTTACGCAGTTTTTGCCGCAATACAATGTGTACTCAAGGAAATTTTTTGTAAGGATGTGTTATGTCGTTCCTCCACAATCTTAAGGTTGTAGTTGCTCTGTATTGTATTTAAGGTTGTAACATTGGCAGGATTGACATCAGGTCAAGTGACGTCACTTAGGCTGGGGGTGTCGCAAAAAGCCCCACTAGTATTGCTTGACTCCAAGAGCGGCTTGATCTGCCACTTCGTAAACGACCCCTAGGTCACTAAAAAGAGGGAAAACAAGTGTTGAATATAGTTATAAGGGAAAGTGCAATACAAGAAGGTTAGGAGAGTATCAGTAACTGAGGGTAGAATATTCATGCAATCATAATAGACCTCCCCGGACAAGCCCCTGCCCTCCTCCTTTCAGTTCCATCGACACATTGCCAGCTTTATGCCCTTGGATCTCTCGTCCAAAGCTGGCGGCTGCAGCTATAAGACCTCATGAGCCCACACCTACAGAGAAAAAAAAAACAACAATCAGAAAAGGGTTAAAGCCAAAGCTGCAAAGAAACACGAAAGAAGTGAGCGCAGACATACCTCTCAGATGTCACTAAACCCTTATGAAGCTAGAGGCTTGAAGGCATGCAATCGAGCTCATCGAGTGATAGAGGTGTGCACGTGCTAGTGCCCTAGTTTTACTCATGAATCTGACTGACGTTCTCCAGAGACCACAGACACCACAGTTGGACGGAGTAGCCTTTGTTGCTGTACAAAGTCTCCCTAGCCTGTATAGTATGAAGTCTCAAAAATACTGATCCACTAGTACCTCCTTAGAACCCTCTAAGCTCATTTTCTCGTATGCTCTCGTAGGGAAGAAAGCAGAATTAAGCCACCTTTTTGGAACTACAAAGTATACTTGGGCAACGTTTGTACAAGAGTATAGTCACAGTCCAAATTATAAGCCCACGATATTGGCCAAACCTTCACCCATATCCGAGCGATATTCATAAAATGAAAATGGGTGAGGGTTGCCCCTCTGAACCGCAAATGAAAAGTGTTAGCAGAATCCCACCAATGCTTGGCCAAACTCAAAAGAAGTTGTTTATTCTGGGTGAACATGCACAAATCGTTCAAAGACAAAGAAAAATCCGTAGCCCTACGTTAACCCGTACCACCTCAGGTATTTTCCTCCATAAATTCGGGGATCCCCTAAGCCTGTTGTTCTTGGGGAGCCACTACACATACAAGCAGTAGAGGTGTAACGCCCCCGAAAATCCGGAGCTCCGCAGCCCGAACTCCCGGGTCGTTAACCTACCGGATCACATCACACCGGTCAGACCTGTTCACTAACACATATTCCAAATCATCTAATTCAGTATCAACTCAGATTTGTTAAATACAAACTTACAAAACTGTTTAAGCTTAAACTATTAAAACCTAGATTCTTTACAAACTCGAGTCCTTATAAACCAAGGTAACGGTACCGACCCACGCAGGGGTCTCATTACATGGAAGTGGCGGCCCACCGGAAGCTCACACAGACTCTAACCCATTCTCGAATCTGCTACAGCTTATCGTCACCTGCAGAAGGGAATCAAACGGAGGGTGAGCTTTTGAGAGCTCAGTAAGGTCGCACAAGGACTACCAACAGGATTACAAAACGATTCCAAAGAATCAACCGAAAAAAATAGTGCCGCTATCTTTCTACTGCCGCTCCTTGCTATTTCCCGCTCCAAATTCCTTCATATGCTCGTACCTCTGCTAGGTTCTCGATCTTCTAGTTCGGTATGTAATTGATTTTCTCGCTATTAGCTATCTCTGTCTTGCTTGTAGTCTTTTTTTTTGGAAATTTGATTAATCCTTAGAGTTTTAATTTTGGCTTTTGGCGCTAGGTACGTGTGAGTAAAAATAGTGCTCTATTCTCTTTGAGATTTAGCTTGGCGTTTTGCTTGAATAAGGTAAGGGTTTGTCCCCCTTTTTGCTGTGATAAGAAAATTATTAGATTGTCATTATCTAATTCTTTGCTCATCCATTTTATATTGTTTTTCACTTGATAAAACATTTTTATGTCTACTTCAACCTATCAGTTCTAAGTTTTCTCAAAATCTCACTTTTGTATATCAAAAAATGATCGCAAATTTAATGCCCCGTAGAAGTCCAGAATTTTTTGGTTTCTAGCAGCCACTTTGATTTGCTATATAAAATTCAATACTCATTTGTTTTTTGTGATTTTTATATTTCTAGAAATCTCTGAAATCCCAATTTAAATTTTGGTTTTAATCTTTTTGAGATTCATTATATTTTTGCTTCAAAACAACCATTGCATAATACTAGTCTTTACAGAGGTATGCTGTTTGTGGCAGCCACTTCGATTTGATATAAAATCTTCATTAGTCATTCTTTTTTAGAGATTCTTATATTTCTAATAACCTTAGCAAGTACTATATATATATTTTTTTTTGAGTTTTCTATGATTCTTCATGTTTCTGCTCCAAAATGGTTATTGTAATAAACTAGTTTGCTTAATAATATGCTGATTCTAAAATTGCAGAGTAGTCCAATTCAATTTGCTCTAGATTAATCGTTTCTCCTTTGTTCTACATAAACGTGTACATTCTAAAAACCTTGCGGAATCCTCTATAACTTTCAAGTTTTGTGTGTTATCAAAATACTTTCATTTCTTTGTCAAAATTGTCTTTAAGCAGTGTTTGTTAGTGCTGAATTTTGTTGTTCTTAAACTACATATTACCTCCCTTCACCTTCCTAAAGAATATTCGTTATCAATCAGTTTTCTATGATCCTTAACATATATAGACATGGAAACCCTGGCAAATCTTCTTTGACTCTCATGTTTTGAGTTTTCTTGAAATCCATAAAATTCCTGATTAAAAGTTCCTTCGAATGAGATGGGTCGATACAGAACTGTTCGAGCAAAGATTGACTTTGTAGGATTCGTTCCTTTTCATTTCTTGTTTGCTTTTGCAATACGTCGATCTCAGAAAACATAGGCTTGGGCCAGACAGGAGCATAGAGCTGTTCTTGCATTTCGTGATGTGCTAATAACCCTTGGGATCCAACGGAGGGACTCTATACTGGGTCTTTGCTTATTCATTATGGCTTTCATAGTATAAGAAAATAATCTTACGTCAAGGCTCCACTCTATTGATGCTATATGTTTTTTTAGTGTCATCGTTGCATCGTGTACTATCCATTCAGTTCGATTCTTGACATAAGTTTTGACTTAGACAAGACTAATATTGACTATGTTTGAACAACTCTCAAATTCGAGAGGGTCTTTTGGGCATACGTTAGTTTATATGCTGACGATCAACAGATGCCTAGCACGCTATCAGTATGCATATGTTTGAGGTTTGTATGTTTTGTTCGACATTTGAGTCTTATGACCTCCATAATTATTGAGTATTTTGGTTGTGTACCTTCTCGTGCATATTATGTATATGCTTAAGGTCAAATGCTTAATTACGTTTGCTTTGATATTGATCTAAGGATAAAGTTTGCTCATTCCATCGAGTATTGTTGTTCGATTCTATCAGCTTTGCTTTGATATCTTGTTAGTTTTGGTACCTTACTGGGCTATTGGAGCTCATCCTTTTTTTTTTTACCTTGTCTCTAGAGATGTCAATGGGCCGGGCTTGGGCCGGCCCAGCCTAAGCCCAGCGGGCCTCCAACGAAACCAGGCCGGGCCTGAAAACTGATATACTTGGGCCCAGCTCAAGCCCTGGCCCTAGGCCCAATATTTTAGGGCCGAGCTTGGGCCGGCCCAGGCCCAAATTTTTTTTTTGGTTTTTTTCCCTATTCTTAACTCCTTGTTATTCACATTTATAAATTAAATGGTTGGAGACTTGGAGCAACATCAAAAGCCTCAATCGCCAAATGAAACTAGTGTAAGAGGTTCCCCATTGACGTTGTAGTATGGTTCCCGTTACACAAGAGGGGCACTAGTAGTTAAACAATGGTGACTCTCTCATTAGTTTGTCTACTTCCTCCTTTTCTATATACATCCTTATCTTTATTGTAAAACCATGACCACTGCAAAGAGGTTGCTACAAACCCTTTAAGTCATTTGATTTCCAAAAATTTTACATTCCGAATGTGAAATTTTTAGAAATATTAATATGTATGTAAACAATAATATTTCTAGCATTCAAATATTCAAACTGATAAAGTTAAATTGAAGATAAATGTGTTCATAGGCCCTCCTCCTTTTATCCGGGCTTGGAACCGGCTGCTTGTAAACAAACAGGCGAAGTTACCTATTTTTTTATATATATGAAAAAATATCTATCTTGTTTCTAAAAAACTATTTTTTGTGAAAATTTTTATTCTTAAAACTTGAGAAAAGGAAAATAAAAATAAATTACCTAATCATCCGGAAGTACTTCAATATCCGAGTCACTGCTCTTCCTATCATCAATCGGTTTATCTTGCTCGCGGTATTTCGCATCAAGATAATCCTTCCAACATACACATAGCTCGAGCGACTCGGGGTTAAGACGACTCCTCCTGTCATCCAAAACCCTCCCGCTAGCTGAAAATGCCGACTCTGAAGCAACCGTGGAGGCTTGCACTGGCAGTACATCCCGTGCAATTTGGGATAAAGTTTTATACATGTTTTGATTTTGTTTCAAAAAATTTAACAAATTAAAATTAACCTTAAAGTTCTTGTTCTTCCATTGATAAATCAGAATAATGATCAGTATTTGAATATACACCAATCTCATTAAAAGAGGAAAAAGTAGACGAACCTGCCGAATTAGAAGTACCTTCACCTGGTAGTTGTCTTGCTACTAGATGTTCAAAGCCCTTAAGGTATGGCGCATAATACCTCTCAGCAGTCGATGATGAAGCTCGCCCGCGCACGTCAGCAGAATTACGATAGAGGTTGAACAGTTCCTCAAATGTCTTGCTCACTTTCGCTGTGAGTTGGTTGTGTCCTCTACTGTGTAGCACATTAATTTCGATATCTCTTGTATCGAGACGTTCACGCCATGCAACTTTAACCTAGGATCTAAACAAGTAGCCACAGCAAAAATAACAGGCAGTTCACTCCAATATTTATTAAACTTTTTATCCATCACTTTTACTATTTCCTTAAAGGGTCCTATATATCTCCATTTTGTTAACATTGTAGCCATCTTGAGAATTTCTATTACAGCGAGAGGAGAGGTGGGATAGTACGTACCAGACAATAAATTGGTAGACGTGTAAAATACCTCCAAAAATTCAGCTAGGTATGTGGCCATCTGCCATTCCTCTTGAGTTGGCAAGCCGGCTGGGAACAAGGTTAGTAGAAAATGCGTATAGACTTCTTTGTATGCCAGAATGTGTAAAAGCATATGGTATGTAGAGTTCCACCTGTGGACCACATCTGTAACTGCTCTCCTGCGAGGCATATTATATTGAACACACAACGTTTTAAATTGTTGTGTTCTCGGACTCGAACTATTAACATACGCTGTCATACCCCTCATTTTGACAAGAATATCTCCTGCAGCAGCTAAACCATCTTGAACAATTAAATTAATTATATGACAAACACAACGAACATGAAATAATTGACCAGAAAGTACAGGTTTGAGGCTCTCCTTTAAAGCATCAACAGCAGCTGTATTGTTAGAAGCATTATCAAAACTAATACTCATAATCTTATCCTTTAATTTAAACGTGGTACATGCTTTTAATATAATAGTAGCAATGTTCATTCCATCATGCGGAAAAGGAAAGAGCTCGAAAGCGATGATTCTCTTGTGCATAATCCAATCTGCATCAATCCAATGGGCCGTCACACAAGTATAACTAACAAAAGTAAACGGAGATTGCCAAATATCAGAAGTAAGACTAACTTTACCGTCAAAATTATCGAAATAATCGATCAGGCGTGCTTTAGCAGCATTATACTGTCGGAGTGCATCGGATCTAGTTGTGTTTCTATGAACCTTTTTGTACAAAGGTTGAACGTATGTGTTCATATATCTAGAGTGCTTAGCATTATCGGCAAAAGAAAAGGCTTGTTCATCGTGAATAACAAATTCAGCGAGACCGTCTCTTTGCTCTCGCTGATTATAAACAAATAACTTACCGTCAAAAGATAACTGCGTTTGGGTAGGTTCGACGTGGCCTTGTCGAGGTGCACACTAGGGTAATGCCTGTTAAGATGTCCATTACCACTACCAGAGAAAATAATTTAGCACAGTACTTACATCGAGCTTTTCGGATGCCGTCCACCGTAACTTCATCAAAATGATTCCAACACTCGGCTTTCTTTTTTTTCACCTTTTGGACTTCTGGCTCATTACCGGAGGCATTGCTCGGCCCTTCTTCATCATGACCGGCATAGGTTAAGATTATGCCACGGAGTAGTAGCTTCGCCAACCGAGCTGCGTCCTTGACTATAATGCGGGGGGTCTTGTGAAGGCGTGTATTCAATATCTGGAATGTTTTGATTGAACTCCCAATTGGCTTGGGTATCTATCATACAGCCTGTACTCATTCGTCCAGGAACGAATGGTTGTGGTGGTGCTTGGATTGGTGTTTGTGATGGCCGTGGTGGTGGTGCTTGTGCTGGTGGTGGTGCTTGACCTGATGATGATGTTTTTCGTGATGATGATCCACGCCTTAATTTCTTCAGTAATCCAGCCATATTTGACGCTAAACTTTTTTATTAGATTGAAAAAATAAAACTAGAGCAGTAATAAGTAATTAGAAATAACAATTAAAAGAATTGAAGAGTAACTAATGAATAAGAGTAATTAGTAATTCAAAATTGGAGGAGTTAGTAATTAAAAAGAATTTGTAATAGTAATTAATAAATAAGAATTCACTAATTACTAATTAGTAAACAAAAATAATTAGAGAGTAACAAATGAATAAGAGGAATAGTTAGTAATTAGAATTTAAAAGAGCAGTAATTAGTAAACATGAGTAGTAATTAGCAAAAGTACTAATTAATAAACAAGAGTAGTAATTAGCAAGAGTAGTAATTGGAGAGGAAAATAGTAGCAAAGCTTGTAGAAATGTAGAATGTTTAGATAAGAGAGAGTAAGAAGATTGGTGTGAAAAATTAGAAAGGAAGGGTGTGAATTTATAGATTTTTCAAAGTTCACAAAAGACCAAAATACCCCTAACAACTAGCCGTTTATAGTTGTTATGGAGGGTAAAAGTGTAAAACACCTTAAAAGATTTAAAAAAGTTAACTTTGACCAAAATACCTCCCAAAATAGCCGTTATATAGTTGTTGGGAGGGTAAAAGTGGAATTTTTTGAATTAGTGGGGAATATAGTCATTGGGGGGGGGGACAAAAATTTGAAAAAAGTGGGCAGCCCAGAATTTGGGCCAATTTAGGGCCAGATCCGAGCCAAATTAGGGCCAAAACAGGGCCAATTTTGGGCCAGTTTCGGGCCAGGGCTTTTTTTGGGCCTTTTTAGGGCCGGGCCATTTTTTCTGAAACCTTGGCTTGGTCCAAGCCCAGGTCCAAGGCCCTAAATAGGCGGGCCTACACTGTTCATAACCGGGCTTGGGCAGGCCCGGGCTTTTTTCGGGCCACAATGGGCTGGGCCGCGGGCCAACCGGCCCAATTGACATCTCTACTTGTCCCTTACCGTAGGTGAAATAGTTGATTAAAGGCTCTGGCAACTTTGGACTTTTGAAAGTTTTTCTTAGTTAACTGAGTATTGTAATCTTATTTTGAGAAATTTTCCCGGATGTGGGTAATTTAATTTGATTGGGTTTGTACATGTGTTTTAGCTGCTGCGTCTAATAACGTGTTTTATAAGAGATTATTAAGAGAATTTATTCTCATAGATTTTTTTTCTGGTGAAGACATATTATTTAATTGGATTTAGATGCTTTATTTATACCTGATGTTACAAGAAGTAACTGTATATTATCAGGAGCTTTGATTGCACGCACACACATCTTTCATTTGGGAGTGTGACAAAATAGGAGTTTTGCTTCACATTGGTTCAAAATAGCCGAATTTGACAAGGAGGAAGAGTCATAGGTTTTCGAATTTTGGGATTTAAGGTTTCGAAAGGTAGAAAGAAGATTCATGCTTCGATTAAGTGATTGTATTCAAGGTTTTTGGGTAGGAGAATCGGTTGGTTTCCCTTTGCATATTTTAGCCATCTTGCCAATAGCGGCTCTGTAGTTTTTGCCTTTTACTGAATATACCAGCCAAATCCTAGAAAAACCGTCCATTACATAGATTAGGACCAACTGCTACGTCCTTAAAAAAACAAGAAATGAATGAAAAGGAGAAAAAACTTTCTTATAGAAAAACACCGTTGAATGGAACGAGAATTGCTGAAAACCGAAAAAAAGACAGGTTTGCGTTTTGACCTTTAGATTAGACATCCTAGGGTCTGTTTGAAATTATTTGCAGTTTTAATTTTCAGTTTCCAAAAAAACAAAAAAAACCTACTTAGTTTTTGTATTTTACAAAAACACATGGTTGTTTGATTAACCAATTTTTATTTTGAGCTTTTTCTTTACCATTTTTAAAATTTTTCCACCAACCTTATAATTGCACTTTTCTCCAACAAACACTTTCCTAGAACTCCAAAGCACCAGCATCGGTTAGTTCCAACACACCATCCAATTCGCACCACCACCATAATCAAATTCACAACATCACCACTCAATTGTAATTTCACTCTCTCAAGAAACCCTTTCACACGACAAATGAAATGGGCTTGGCTTTGAGGAAGCCTTTGTAGGGAGCAATAACAAGAGACATGACAATGGGATGGTTACGATGGGTAGATTCGTTGGTGGTGATGGTAGGGTAAATTGTGAGTTGTGCAACGGTGCTAAGGTGGCGGCGTTGCTTCAGGTCCCATTGGTTGTCCATGGCAGTGGGGTGGAGATGGTGGGTTAAGGTCTGATTCATTGTTGAAGTCATGGGTTGGCGACAGGGGGCCGAATCCGTGGGTGGCAATGATTGTAGGGTGGCGGTACTTGGGCAGATCTATGGGTGCAGTGGCGAGAGTGTGGAAGACTCGTGATTGGTGATATGGGGACATATTTGTGGGTCATGATGGCGATAGGGTGATGATGGTGGGAATATTGTTGTTGGTGGTGTGATCGTGCGTGGAGTAGGGATGGTAGGACGTGGTAAAGGTCTGGCTAATGGAAGGGATTGTTTGGTGGTGGTGCTTTGTGTGTGAGGGGGTTTTATTAAAATGATACTCATTTTTTTTGCTTCTAACAGAGTTTGAATGTTGGATCTAAAAAAAAAATCAAAACTTATAATCTAAAACTCCAAAAATGAAGTTTTCAAAAACAACCCAAACTGGTTTATAAAATTGAAGGAAAAAAACGAAAACTGTGTGCCCAAAGTGTTTTTTTTTCTAGTTCATTCACAAAACTGGAGAAAAACTAAAAACAAAACTTTGTCAAACACTACCCTAGTTTTTGACTCCAGAAGAAGGTTGACTTATTCTAATCCATCATGCAACGACCAGCTTTTGTTAGGCATTGTTGGCTCCGGCTGTACGGCTCGTTTTTTACTCTTAAGAGAGTCAATATATCTCGTTTCGATCGCTTAACGACCAACTGCCCTTGGCCATTATTGGCTCTAGCTTTGAGTAACTCCTCTGCAACTATTCTCAGTGTATCTAGATGACCAACCATTTTCACACCTTGTTGGCTCTGACTTCTAGATATGCTTCTTTCCTCGTATCTAAGCAACCAACTACTTTCACAGGTTATTGACTTGAGCTCTTAGATTCATTATTTCAAGTGTGTCTAGATGACCAATACGATTAATCTGTTAGCTCCGGCATCTAAATGTAATCCCTTTATTTGGCTAAGCGACACTAAGTCATGAGTTTTTTATACTCTAGACGACCAACACAGTCGACCATTAGCTCCGGGACCAAACAAAATTACTTTTCACGTTCCCTAGATGACCAACACGACCAATTATTGTTATATTTGCCTCTAGATTAGGATTCAATTTGATTGTTCTTTTGGTATTACTCGATGACCAATTATTGTTACTGTTGGCTCCGACTTTGAATAAAATCTCCTCTTGAGACTACTTGGTCTAATTCCTTTTTTGGGGACACATAAGAAGCCTTATAAAAGTTTGACCTTGTATCTCTATGAGTCTTTGCGTCAACTCTAGATTGTCGTGTTTTCTGCCTCATAAAGCCTTAAAAATGTCCTACCTCATCCCCTCGGTAATGTTCGCCTGTAGGGGAGCTCTCTCACTGAGAGGCTTTGTAGACATCCAATTTTTATAGGGTTATTTCGTAAAGATTTTTATTTCTTTAGTGGGCTTTATTTTTCGTTAGGCTTTAAGTAATTCATAAAAAGCTTAATTTAATAGAGTCCATCTCTAATTAGAGTCCAGTTGGTTAAACCAGTCTAGTTAGTTAGGTTTAACCTAGTTAAGGTAAATAAAGGATAAATAGAAAAATGATATCTGGGCTTGATTTAGAAATGATTTGGGATGGATTCCTGAAAGCTAGATTATCCCATGTGGTTTTATGGGATTTTATCCGAATTTGGGGTGGTTATCCCCCTATATTTGAAATATAGTCGTATCTGATAAAGGGATAAGACTGACCTATTTTTGATGAATCCGGCTGGTAAAGATTTTTAGTATGATAAACTTGGCCGATAAAGGGCATTTTAGACTTTTTGACTTAATTTGGATATTATATTTTTTAGAAGGATATATTCGGAAAAAAGTCTGTTTTGTCATTTCTACAGCCCTAGACTTCAATAGATAGACCACTTGGGCAGTAGAAAAAAAGAGACTTCCTCTTACAAAGAAAATTTTGCCAAAATCATGAAAAGAGGGAAACCTTCAATTCCACTCCATTTCCACTCCCGTCCTTGTCTGTAATTCCTTAGTTGGTCTACTTGCATCGTGGATTCATCCCAACGCGCTGCCAAGCAATTCAGGTGAGGCAGTTTGAGGTATTTGTTTTCTTTTAGAACTTAGTTTACATTTTCCATTTCAAGGTTGAAGTCCAAGTTAAAAGTAACCCCTTCTGATATAGCTAAAAATATCTCTCCAATCTACGGACGACACGTGGCAGTTATGACACGTAACCCATACTGGCTGATTACTGATATGGCATTTACTGTATCAATCACCAGGCAGAATCCTAAAGAGGCTCTGGCTCTATCAGTTCAGATTGACATGTGATCCTCTCGGATCCTAATTAGATTCTAATTAGAGTTGGTCAAAGTTCAGATTGTCAGAAATCGTTTGAAGAGCTGAAAACACACCTAAGTTCTCCGCCCTTACTTTCGAAACCATTCCCTGGAGAAGACTTATTAATATACCTCTCTGTCACCGAAGTTGCCGTCAGTACTATTTTAATCAAAGAGGAAGATGGGGTCCAGAAACCCATCTATTACGTCAGCAAGGTCTTACAAGATGTGGAGACAAGATATCCGAAGATCGACAAGATTGCCCTAGCCCTTATCATATCAGCTAGGCGTCTTCGACCATATTTTCAATCTCATACCATTGTCGTTCTGACAGACCAACCACTCAGAAAGGTATTGCTTAGCCCTGAGGCATCAGGAAGACTGGTAAACTGGTCCGTTGAGTTAGGAGAATTCGATCTCCAATATAAACCTCGCACTACAATTAAAGCTCAAGCCCTAGCGGACTTTATTGTCAAGTGCACGTTACTCGAAGACCCACCTCAATTGGTGATCTCTGAAGTTACAGATCCTTGGAATCTTTATGTAGACGGTTCTTCAGCTCTTGGTAGTAGCGGAGCCGAACTTATTCTTATAAGTCCAGAAGGCTTTACTATTGAGTACGCGCTTTGCTTTGGATTTCAAGCCTCGAATAACGAAGCAGAATATGAAGCTCTTCTTGCGGGGATAAGGCTAGCACATGCCTTGAAGGTAGACTCACTCTCCGTTCATAGTGATTCCCAACTTGTGGTCAATCATGTCTTGGGAGACTACGAGGCCAGAGACGAAAGCATGGCTCAATATCTCAACTTAGTTAAAACTTCAGCTGTGAAGTTTCAAAACTTCACCATTCGCTAAATCCCCCGCGATCAGTATACTCAGGCAGATACACTATCCAGGCTTGCTTCGACTGAAGAAACGGATATCTGGCGCCCAATATACCTTGAATTCCTCAAGGATCGCAGTATCAGTTCTCAAACTGAGGTTGAAACAATAGAACAAGAACCTTGTTGGATGGACATGATCGTCACATACTTGTCCACAGGAGAATTACCCAGTGAAAGACATGAGGCAAGGAACCTTCGTGTCAAAGCCGCTCGGTATGCTTTGGTAGAAGGTACTTTATACAAGAAATCATTCAGCCTTCCATACCTTAGATGTCTGCGCCTGTCCGAATCTATATACACACTGCAAGAAGTCCATGAAGGGATTTGTGGACAACATCTTGGAGGGAGGACATTGGCACAGAAAATTTTAAGGCAAGGGTATTACTGGCCTACGATGCAGAATGATGCCATAGAATTCACGAGAAGATGCGATAAGTGTCAGAAGTTTGCACCAATTTCTCATACACCAGTTGTTCCTTTAACCTCGATTGTTTCTCCAATACCCTTTGCCGTATGGGGAATGGATCTACTGGGACCTTTTCCCATGGCGTCTGGCCAACGACGATTTGTGATTGTGGCGATAGACTACTTCACCAAATGGACTGAAGCAGAATCTCTGGCAACTATTACTTCAGCCAAGTGTGAATATTTCTTTTGAAAAAACGTTGTCTGCCGTTTCGGGGTGCCAAGAGCTTTGGTCGTTGATAACGGGAAACAGTTTGATAATAACAATTTCCGAACCTTCTGTACGAATCTCTCGATTGATTTGAGATTTACCTCCGTCGCTCATCCACAATCCAATGGTTAGACTGAAAACATGAATCGAAGCATCTTACAAGGACTAAAGAAGAAGTTAGACGAAGCTAAAGGCGCATGGGTGGACGAACTCCCAAAAGTATTGTGGGCTTATCGAACTACTCCACATTCGGTCACTGGAGAAACGCCTTTCTTACTCTGTTATGGAACAGAAGCAATGTTACTAGTTGAAATAGGAGTTCCAACGATACGGTCGCTGCACTTCCATGAGGTTAACAACGAAGCTGGACTACGAGCCAATCTTGATTTGCTTGATGAAACTCGAACTCAAGCCCACGAACGATCTGTTGTTATAAAGCAATGAGTTGCACGCTATTACAATCAGAGAGTTCGCTCCAAGCAGTTTCAAGAAGGAGACTTGGTCCTGCGCAAGTTAGAAGTCTCAGAGCCAAAGGCAGCAACGGGAAAGTTATCTCCAAACTGGGAAGGACCCTATCGTGTTATAAAGGTCCTCAAATCGGGAGCCTATGCACTAGGAACACTTTCTTGGGAGCTCATCCCTCGTACTTGGAATGCTTAGAATTTGAGGAAATACTACCAATAGCATCTTGCCTCGAGGCTAGACACTTCTTTTTCCGGGGGATATGGCCCCAGACCTTATCAAAACCCCAATCTTTTAGAAATTGTCTTAAGAAAGATAATTTCGAGCAATCCAATGTAAACTTTATTTTTTCTCGAGCAATAAAGTTATTTTTCTAAGCATTGTTGTGATATAAACTTAGCCAAAACATTCTGTCCGAACAGAGTGATGGCCGAACACTCTGCCTGAACAGAGTGATCAACTTAGCCAAAACATTCTGTTCGAACAGAGTGATGGCCGAACACTCTGCCCGAACAGAGTGATCAATTTAGCCAAAACATTATGTCCGAACAGAGTGATGGCCGAACACTCTGCCAAAACAGAGTGATCGACTTAGCCAAAATATTCTGTCCGAACAGAATGATGGCCAAACACTCTGCCCAAACAGAGTGATCGACTTACCCAAAACATTATGTTCGAACAGAGTGATGGCCGAACACTCTGCCCGAACAGAGTGATCGATTTTGCCAAAACATTCTGTCCGAACAGAGTGATGGCCGAACATCTGCCCGAATAGAGTGATCAATTTTGCCAAAATATTCTTTCCGAACAGAGTGATGGCCGAACACTCTGCCCGAACAGAGTATATAACTCTTGGATTTTATAAAATACAAGAGAAGGCCAAACGGATTAGCTAGAGATCTAAGTTCGTGAAGAAACAAAAGTTAATGAGGGCATCGTCACTCCACCAAAGCTTTTTACTTCTTCGAAGTTTAGGCCGAGCGAGGTGCTCGACTTCTTTGCCAACTCTTTAAGTGACGAATAAAGGGTTTGAGTCAAAGTAAACAGTATTAATACTGTGTGAATGGTAAACACAAACCATAAGAAACACATAGTAAAGGATCAAAATGAAATAAAAGATAAAGAGTTTTACAATAAAGCCCTTGTAAGGGTATTAAAATTCTCTGTCTAGATAAACAACAAAGCCCAAATACAAGGGCTAAAATCTAGGGCTCGGGTGCATCACCAGACGGACCTTCCCCTGGAGGATGAGAAGCTGCGGCATCCCCCGCCTCTGAAGGCATAGCAGTCTATCCAGATGGAGACGCAATCGCAGGCAGAATGAAATCCTCCAAGGGGATGTCAGGAAAGTGCTCAGCAAACATCTCCTTGGCCTTTCTAAAGCCAAGATCATAGATCTCAAGGCCATCTTCGGTCCGCTTCTTCAGCCATTCGTCCCCTGCATTTCCATCCAAGAAATCGCGGATGCCTTGGTCTCGAGCTTTGGTTACCTCTTCTGCCGCCTTCCTCTTTATTCGCTCCAGCCTCTTCTCCAGAGTCGCAATCTTAGCAAGATAATCTTCCTCTCGATTACTCAGCTCTTCAGCACGATGAGTAGCTTCTTGCGCCTCCTTAATGGCATCCCTCTTCTGCTGAGCTTCCTCTGCGGCCACCTGCCTCCCCATCTCAAAGCGAGAAAGCATCTCAGATCCGCTAGCGTACATCTGGAATGAAGATTGGAACCATCAGCTAAATGAAAGTTAAAAACAAAACAGAAACTTAGTTGAGATAAAGGACATTACCGTATAGACGGCCTGGGCAAAGGAGCAGGCAAAGGTCTCGTGTGTCTGAGTCTGGAAGACCTCCTTGTCTCGAGGTAGAATTCCATGAAGAAGATGCTGCTCCGAGACCTGGCTATCCGGCATCCCAAGGTCATCACGCCTAAGTGTCCACCGCGGTCGAAAGATCGGATCGTCATCAATGGACACATGCTCCAAGATACGTGGAGAACGTTCTGGAGGAATAACTCTACTCCTCTTAGGAACAGGGGGCAACTCCGCACTTGGTTGCTTCTCTTTTCGCTTCCCCTTAGCTTTCTGAAGAACGCCAAGAAAGCCTCCTTTTGGGGATTTTCCACTTCCACTAGCCATCTCTGCAATCAAGGTAGAAATCAATACGGGAATGAATACTGAAACCAAATGGAAATCAAAGACTTCCATAAAGCACACCGAGGGGAACAGTCTCAGCAGATGACATGCTAGGAATAACGGGAGGAGGAGAAGGAATCAGAAGACCAACTGGAATGGGCTTTGGAGGAATGATCTTCGCCCACTCCAGTTGCTCCACCGAAAGAGGCTCATCTATGCAAAGACCACCTCGAAGCTTAATATGACTAATTATATGTTTAGTTAGATTGTTGGGAGTAGGCTTGCCAGGATTTTCAAAATCCTTACAGAATGGATTCCAGTCTCTATCAAACGGAAGCTCCCCCTTGTCCAGATGGCCAACGAAGAAGTATCTAGAATGCCAGCCTTTATTTGACTTCGGGCCTCCCTTCAAGAGTCATTGCCTATTATAAATGTAATACCATCCCGGGCAGTTGGCGACTCCCTTGACGAAACAGATTTTGAAGAACAGTCTCATAAAATCTGTTGTATCTGGTTTGTAGTCTGAAGTCTAGACCAAATATATAAGGCCGGCAAGCTTCCTCCAACCATTTGGAACAAGCTGCCCGGGAGCCATGCAATAATGCTTGAAGAAACGAAGAGCAAAAGGGTGGAGAGGAAGCCTATACCCAGACTTCACCTGCTCTTCATATATCCCAGTTTCAAACTTGGTTCCATAATTTGCTGGTTCTTGCAAACCAAGAAGACGAGCATACCAACCTTCGGGAAGAGGATATTCCCGAATTAAATCCTGCAAATCTTTGGTAGACATCTTGCCTAACTTCTCGTCAGCAGTAGACCAAGGTTTGAGATTAGCCTTATCGTCAGCTTGATCCTTTACATCTCCTAAGGCATTTTTTCTAGACAAAGAGTGCGAAGGTTGAGAAGATGAAGGTGGTAATGGTTGATAAGTTGAAGGTTAGAATGGATGGGAAGTTGAAGCTAGTGGTAGTTGTGGATTGGAAGTTCCAACTTCACTTCCTGAAGTTGGAACTCGTTCCGAACTCGAAGATGAACTACTCTCTTCGGACGAGGAAACAGACGCTGAAGTTTCGGACATGTTTTCTACCCAAACTAGGAAACTATGAAAAACTAGTGCTGAACAGAAAGAAGAAAGCAAAAAGACTTACTTGAAGAGTAGTGTGCTTCAAAAAATTTCGAGTGAAGAAAAAATGAACTGAAAGTTCATTTTTATAGAGAAACCCCATGTAACCGTTTCTGGGGAAATGCAACGGTTCATCCACCACACACGTGTCACAAGCTGAAGAGTAGAGAAACTTGAAAATTCTCAATTCCCGCTCAAAGACATTAATGGAGAAGGAGACACGTGGAGGGAACCAAGGTAATGGCCGAACAGAATCCTGCCCGATCAGGATCGTGTCCGAACACTCTGCGCGTACAGAGTGACCGTGTCCGAACAGAATCTTGCCCGAGTAGGATCGTGTCCGAACAATCTGCCCGAACAGAGTGACCGTGGCCGAGCAGAATTCTGTCCGAACAGAATCACGTCCGAACACTCTGCCAGAGCAGGGTGACAACGGCCGAGCAGAATTCTGTCCGAACAGAATCCCGTCCGAACACTCTGCCCGAGCAGGGTGACAACGGCCGAGCAGCATTCTGTCCGAACAGAATCCCGTTCGAACACTCTGCCCGAGCAGAGTGACAAAGGCCGAGCAGAATTCTGTCCGAACAGAATCCCGTCCGAACACTCTGCCCGAGCAGAGTGACAATGTCCGAGCAGAATTCTGTCTGAATAGAATCCCGTCTGAACACTCTGCCCGAGCAGAGTGACAACGTCCTAGCAGAATTCTGTCCGAACAGAATCCCGTCTGAACACTCTGCCCTAGCAGAGTGACAACGGCCAAGTAGAATTCTGTCCGAACAAAATCCCGTCCGAACACTCTGCCCGAGCAGAGTGACAAAGGCCGAGCAGAATTCTGTCCGAACAGAATCCAGTTCAAACACTCTGCCTGAGTAGAGTGACAAATGCCGAACAGATTCATGCCCGAACAGAATCCCATCCGAGTAGAACTCTGTCCGAACAGAACCATGTCCAAACATAACCATGTCCGAACAGATTCATGCCCGAACAAAATCCCATCCGAGCAGAACTCTGTCCGAACAGAACCATGTCCGAGCAGAACCATGTCCGAGAAGAAACATGTCCGAACAGATTCATGCCCGAGCAGAATTCCATCCGAGCAGAACTCTGTCCGAACAGAACCATGTCCGAGCAGAGAACTCTTTGAATATTTGAAATGGGGGCAAACAGATTCGATCCTGCTTTTGGCATATTTCGCTATCACCAGTGGGAAAAGTGTGCTTCCACCCGCTTCAGTAAACGCTGGTAAAAGCAGGGGGCATATGATATAGCTAAAAATATCTCTCCAATCTACGGACGACACGTGGTAGTTATGACATGTAATCCATACTGGCTCATTACTGATATGGCATTTACCGTATCAATCACCAGGCAGAATCCTAAAGAGGCTCTGGCTCTATCAGTTTAGATTGACATGTGATCCTCCCGGATCCTAATTAGATTCTAATTAGAGTTGGTCAAAGCCCAATCCTACTAGGACTCCTCCTTCTACTGCTATTTAAAGGAGTCAACCCCCTCAGGTAAAGACAAGTTCACACACAATCACACATTGTGTCTTACTGCTTCTTCAAAGTTCTACATTGTTAGCCATCTCTGACTTAAGCATTGGAGCGTTCCCCGCCGGAACCCCACCCTGCGGTCACTCCGTGTTCTCTTTTGCAGGCCTGATTTTTGGTGTGGTTCCCGATCTAGTTTTTAGCTGCAACATCTTCCATCCGACCGGATCTCGGTTAAAATAAAAATAAAATATATAAACTCAAAAATTCAGATTCTGATAGAGATAGAAGTCTAGCAGCACTAGAGTTCTACTCAAAATTTGAATTTTATCTCATTCAGAATTATGAAACAACTAGAATGTTAGTCGATTTGAGTTCTAAGCTTGCTTGACTTGAAGAACTTTGAGTCCACTTAGGTATTTAGGAAGTACGTACCTAGATCAAGGTTACATCCCATAAGAGTCTGGTCAGAATTACATGATTTTGGTCTTAGTTAGTCTTACCAAGTACGTAGACCACTCTAATTCCGACGTTGGGTTCGAAACATATTTTAGAATAATTTAGGGTTTATTTTATGCACATTTTTTTTTGTTTTTAGTTTATAAAAGCCAAAAATCATCAAAAAGTGTAGTAGGGACTAATTACGATAACCCGGGTACTTAACACCTTTTCATTGTATAAAATAACGACTCGACAGTTCTATGACCTTCTTGAGTTCAGAAATATCAAAAGCGATGCACCACAATGAGGATTTTAAGTTTTTAGCACTCTTTTTTTTTTTTTCTCACTTTCCTTATTTTTTTATTTGCTTGTAATAGATAGATTCCATGGTATATTCCATTGAAGAAAACATACGTAACCGAAAAGAAAACAAAAAACAAACAAGAAAAAAGTGATCGACTCTGGAAAAAACAGGAACTTCACAAGGTACGCGCTGAGCGCGTGGACAGCATTATTGTAGACATACGACACAGTGGAGTAGAGATATACGCGCTGAGCGCGTGGACAGCCATTATTGTAGACATACGATACAGTGGAGTAAAGATATATGAATTCATCCACGAACGAAACCACACCCGTAGAAAGGGCGATATGTGCAGCGGCTACAGATTAACACCAAGAAGCGCCTCCCGCTTCCCGCCCCTCTCCACCACCCGCTCCGCCCTACCCGTCCGGCCAACCGGCCTCTCCTTCATCGCAAGGCCCCGGGTCGGATCCAGACCCGGATCCTTCAAGACCAAGGCCACCATCAACGATGGCTCCCTCGCACCGCCGCCGGCCTTACAGTCCATGAGCTTCTACGAGCTCTTAGGCATCCCCGAGACGGGGTCGTTGGTGGACATAAAGCAGGCGTACAAGCAGCTGGCCAGGAAGTACCACCCGGATGTTTCGCCGCCGGATCAGCTCCACGAGTACACCCGGAAGTTTATTCGGGTGCAGGAGGCTTACGAGACACTGTCGGACCCAGGTCGGAGGGCCCTGTACGACAGAGACATGGCTAATGGGCTCCATTTTGCCTTCTCTGCTCGTAGGTGGTATCATGATGAAGAGGTGGGTGATTTTCGTAATTCATTAGGGTTTTGGGGGTCGATTTGGTAGTGTCCTTCCTTTTTTCTTGTTTTGAATTTTGGGTATATGCAATTTTCTCGTGAATTGTTGCTGACGTTTTAGAATTTAATATCTATGCAACGCAGTGGTGCACATTTTCTAAGGTGGGTTTATGCATATTAAGCGGTAGATGTATAGGATTGAGGATTGACAAAAGGGGGTAGATTTGGCCTCACAGCCACAGTATATGCGTATGTGTAAATATTTTGGTCAAGTTGTTTGTGTAACTGTATGCCGAGATTACTAGCATTTTCTTGTGAATAGTTGTTGTAGCGTTATCCTGGTGTCTCCTATAGCAGTAGTTGCAAGTACTTAAGTCATTATTATATGAAAATGAACAATGTGAAAGTTGTTCCAGTGTATTCAAAATCTTTGTCTTCTGTGTTAATCCAGTTCTTTTTTGGTTTGTTATAGCCTGATTCTCCTTTTAAAGCCTATGCTATATTCTAAGATGGCTAGCTCCAGTACTCAGCTGTAATTCTCGTTGGCAACTTCAGATGTTCATGGATGCGGGGCTCTATTCAGTAATAGAACTTGATTGTTTTGTATGATTACAGTGTGTCAGTGCTTTAGGTTGAATTGGAAGTTATTCTGCACTCTCTATAGGGTCTGTTCTGATTCCTTGATGAGTGTACGTGCTATGTTGTCTGCTGGAAGGTTGGTTGTGTGCTTCACTCGTGAATTTCAACATCCAGGTCCTCTACACATCATAAAAGCGTTCAACAACATCACAACTTGTTAAGAAAATTCCGCTTGTTTCCTATGAAATTTGTTGAAGAACAAGGATTTTTTATGTATGTTGCAAAAACTCCAGAGTTAAAGGCTTCTAGAATAGTATTTACTCCCCCGAGGTGTCGGATTCTTAACAGACATGTATATATATCGCCATATTTAAAGTTATACTGCCATGTAGAAGCATGCTACTTGGGTTTGATTCCTATTGGATATACACCATCATTCTGTAAGTGTGTCGTCTTTCAGAGTTAAATGTCATTCATCAATCCCTTAAATTCTCTTTAGTTTGGTTTTTGAAGTAGATCATCTTTCAAATTATTGTTGTAGGCTTAACCCACCCATTTTGGATGGGAAAAGCTGGATTAGAGATGTAAATGAAATCCATATTATTGAGTGTAAGGCTTGATCGTCTTGCTGGATGACCTGAATCTGTAATATTGGTCAAGTATTCCACCCCAACCCCTCCTTGCTAAGCTATGCTTGCAGTCATTACGAAGTATTAACAATGCCATCCATCCTACGAGGGTGAGTTACTTGAGACAGACAAACCTTTCAAACGCTCCCCCTCCCCGCGGCGGGGCGTCTGTTTGAGGAATTTTCATTTTCAGTTTTCTAAATGCTGTGTCCATTCAAATATTCTGGAAACTTGAATGGTTTTTAATGATGTTTTAGTTGCATTATTAGTTATCCCGGCTTATAGATATTGTGTTTGTTGAGCACATATAGTTGGTTTGACATTGTTGGGGTTTTTATTCTAAGTGATGTTAAACTTACTTGGGACTTTTTATGCTGATTAGCAAATGGAGGAGAAAGGAGAATGGAAGAGCCGTTGGGAGTCTCAGCTATCAGAACTGAAGAGAAGAAGCATGTACAAGGATACCAATGAAAATATGTCGTGGGGAGCACGTATGCGCAGGGAAAAGAATCAATCTTCCTAATCGCGAATAAGGTTGTTGACTCTCATGTAAATAGTTTTTCGATGTCTTAACTAGCATCTGAAAGAGATCTTTCAGAGTACTCCTTGGTTAGCGTTGCTTTAGAAAAGCGAGGGTAAGTGCTTCCGAAATGGTGACCGTGAGACATACAAGCCATTGGCAAGATATATTGTACAAAGAATCATTAAAGTTACATGCTTTTCTTGTAGTCATATCAATTTTAGTTTCCTGTTCAAGCTAACATTTCATGTCCGGAGACCTTTTGATTGCTTTTCTGTTCAAGCTACAATGTGTACAAAGTGTGATAGGTCTTTCCATTCCATTCCATGCACTGGGTACCCGCTTCATTGAACTTTCCTTGTCAAATAAACTCGAAACAAACTGGGATGACGCAAATCTTGTGACAGGCTATTCCGTTGAGCTGTCGAGATTGGGACACCTAGAGAGACTCAATTTGGGCCATCCGCTTGAGCCACCGGTAGTTTTCAACTATATTAGAAACAAAGATTTTGGGTGATGTGTGGCTAAAGTTGATATCGAGCCTTGGATGGGACGGGACGCGTACTTAAGTATAAGGAGGAGGAGGAGGAGGCGAAATTATAACATTTCACGTCAATTGTGGGAGAATTTGCGGTTTGGGGGAAAAAAAGAAGAAAAAATTTCTGTAGTGACCCGGTGGTTCCGGATTGCTACACTCATACACATTATAGTGCATCATCAAGTTATTGTCCAGAGCAGAGATAGAATAATTAAATGTAACATGCTCATGTTGAAAATGTACAGAAAATGGTGATGTGCAATATATATCATGGCAGAAGCCCATGGTCTTCTTCTTCTTATGTTGCGTGCGGCTCTATGAAGGTTAAAACTCACATGTTCATTAATGGGACCAGGTCCTGATCCGCCAGCAGCAGCAGCAAGTGGATACGTAAAGCAGGGCAAGTTAGGATTTTGAAAAGGAAACCACACCTTAACCTTTTGAAATACAGTAAGACTGGTTCCCTAGTAAATGTTCCATCAGTTCAATCATAGACGTTCCATCAGTTAAGCCTAATCCCACTCTTAAGTTACCATCTTATCAATGGTTACACTCTTATTCCCCAATCCGTACAGGGGAAAGTATTACTGGGCCGTCAGTTGATACATTGGATTAGCGCAGTTGAAACTGTTACTATGGGAAACGAAAAAGACAAAATGTCATTCGTCTGCTAGTGAGATACGACCTAGTGAGAGACACCGTTCGAAACAGCAAGGTTATGAGTCACCATAAAATACCTTCAAATTTTCTCCTTCATGGGAATAACGGGAAACCATTCTTAGATGACAAAAGTTATTCTTTTTCCAAATTCTTCATAAAGGGAATTATTTCTGGATGACTAGTGAGATAAACGATAACTTGATAAGCAAAAGAAAGGAAAATGAGAATGCAAACCACGTTGAGCAGCGGCGGAGCCATGAATTATATACGGGGTGGGCACTTAATTGACAAAAGGAAAAAAAATCCTAAGCCTAAATATTGTGATAATGTATTTAACTCAATAAATAGACAATTCAAACTAGCGTAGGTCAAACGGGCGTGAGTGAATCACCCACAATTTTATGAATAGTCAATATCTACACTCACTACTTACCCTTGGTAAATCCGAGGGTAACCTCAAAAATTTGTGTGCCCAATTTATACACATGACTCACTTTAATGATCAAAATCGGTATCTTAATTTTTGTGTCTCACCTTTTGTCGAACACATGATCCGTCTGCAAGTAAGAAATAAAAAAGAAATTAAGAAGCAATCTGGTACTCTGTAATAAGTTATTCAAATCTACTATACACAAGAGCCAACACCTAACAAGACAGTTATATTAAGCAAACAAATTAAGGTTGCGACGACTACAGAGATAAATATTAGACATATTATAATGACCCTTTATTTAGGAAGTTTATTTGGGCGTCGTTCTTTTAATGCGTTTTTACTATGAACCCCTAATTTAAGTGTAATTTGTTAAAGCGTATTTTTCTAGGCGTTTTAACAAACGTCAGATTTTAGGAGCACCGTTTCAATAAAATGTCCATATTTTATGTTCATTTACCATAACATCGTATATTAATACCATTATTAAAACACATGAAACTCCTCATAAAATCATGACCGTTAATTTCATCTATGCTTAAAATTTATTCAAGCATTTCAATTCACCCCCAAAACCCAACCTTACAACCCCAAATTATCACCTTAAAAACCGTCAGCCTCTCTCTCTCTCTCTGACATCACCGTCTAGTCATCTGCCACCATTTGTGAAGGGACAAGGTTATGATGGATGAACTGGTAAATGGCAGGGCCTAGTGCTTTTGGAAGTACTTGCCCCTGCTAAAGATTGAATGATAATCTATATTTGGTGCTAGTCGTGTATGAAGCACATCACCGCGGTAGCCTGATCTAAGATGTTAACGAAGGAGAAGCACCCACGCCACCTGGTTGGGGGAGAGGACACTACTCACACTCTATACTCTAAACGAGAGAATAGGATCGAGGCATCAGGTGGGGCACGTGCCCCCCCCCCCCCCCCGGCGCTGCCTCCGCTGCTGATTTTGAGCAATGCGTTCCTACAGCTCGACACCCCTTGCCTATGTCCACATCCGGTGCCTCACTCAAGCCTCGAGACCCAAAAGCCTAAAGATGCACCAAAAAACAATTACAAACGCAAGAACTTTAAACTAAAGTATCTTTTATGTTGCTTGCATTAGCCGGGCCAATTTTACTTAATACTTTATGGATTCTCACAAATTGTAACTGTTAATAAATTGGGTCAATGGACCCATTATCCGTCCACTAACAGATAAAGTGTATTTGTTAGTTTGGATAAATACAGTTATTTAGAGAATATTTATCTCTTAAGTGTTTGAGATAAATACAATCTTTATCTCCTAAGAGTTTGAGGTAAAGCCAGTCTCTAATTGTATCTCTATATAAAGGTTAGAGATATCTCAATAAGTCAGAGGTCATAACAATAAACCTCTCTCTGTTGCACTCTCTCTAGAGCAATCACCAAGCTCTAGGATTTGGTTCGTGGACGAAGAACTCGACTCTAGTAGCCGTTTTCGTACCTGCGAAAAAGATCAAGCGTGTTGGAGGCTCGTAATAACAAGGATCCTACGTCGGAATTTTCGGAGACTTTGTACGGTATGTTCGAACCCATTACGTGTTACGTGGTAGCGCATTAAATCGTTTCAACATTGGTATCAGAGCATGATTACTTGTTGATTCGCCTTTAACATGCTAGTATAATTATGTGCATGTTGCGATTTTTTCCGAATACATGATCGAGACCCATTACAAAAATTTGAAATTTATTGAGCATGTTTTTTGAAAAATAATTATAAGCTTTTGTTCTCCTATAGTTGAGGATGAACTCCATAAAATTTCGTGATTATTGGATGCATGGTTTGTAAGAAATCACGATTTTATTTTTCAAGAAAACTGTGATTTTTTTGAGTTTTAGGACTCAAATTCGGAGCATGATATTCAGTTTTTATCATGATCGGTTGGTACATAATTAATCTATGTCACATAAGCTTTCCAACGATATATCATACGCATTATTTGGCTTAAAAACGAGAGAGATATGGCATTCGAAAGTTGGCATCGCGACATGGCGGTGCTGAAAAAAAATTAGGGTTTAATGAAGAAGATGAACAGTATACCCACGCGCGCCACGCGCTCAAGCCGAGCCGCAGACGCGGGCCACACGCGAAGGCAGCCGCACACTCACAAGCCGCCATGTGCGTCCACGCGCCAGAAGAGGCTGCTAAAACACGTCGCACGTGCGACACGCGCCCAAGCCAAGCTGATTCCGCGTGCGCGTGTAACACAAGCGCCTGTTCAAAAAAAAAAAAAAAATCCCAGACGCTGCCCCACGCGCAAGGCGGCGCGTGGAGGCGCGTGAAGGTTGTTTTCAGAAAATTTTGACCCCACCGCCGGCGAGTGGAGTGTTTTCTTGGCTTCTATAATTTTTCTGTGGTGTTAAATTTACCTCTATACCCTCTGTGTGTGTTCTGTTTAATTTTTTAAATAACTTTTTCTAGAGAAATTAGCTTTAAAATTTTGTTTTATGCACACAGAATTTTTCTTTAATTCCAGAGGGTATATTAGGGATAAATGTACTGTTTGCCAATTTTAAGAATTTATCTCTCAATTTTTGGCCATTTGGAAATATTTTTTGTGGTACTTTGTGGTCCCAAAAATACGAATAATGTGTAAATATTAATTTTTGCACTTCGTGAGCAAAAATAAATATTTTTGGAGAGTTATATGACATAGATGAATTATGTTTTATTATTTGCCTTGATTTGTGTTATGGTTTAAATATACTTTTGAAGTATATTTGTTGGGCTTTGGTAAGCCCACCCTTTTAAACCCAATTTCAAGGCCTTCACGCTCGTTTTCCTTGGAAGGAGAATGTGGCCTATTCATCCATTTAATTACCCTTTAACTTGTTATTTGAGCATGCTAGTTTTAGGTTAAATGGATGGATACTAGATTGGCATTCTAAAGAAACTTATGTTTATGTGTTTACTCTTGTTTTAAGAAAATTCTTTTGAGAATAATGTGTTGTGCGGCATCTCCATTTGTTTTATTGGAGTAGTTTGTAGTAGGATTCTCAAAGATGTTGTATTCTACTATTTCCCTGTATATTTTCAGAAAGCCTTGTACGGGGATGTAATTTCGCACGCACATTATTCAAGCCAGAATTTTCTTAGCATAAGTTATTAGAATGCCAATAGGGCTCAATGGAGTCCTTGCACACTTAATTGCATGGTGCAATTTTATATTGTTCTAAATTATCATGTGGATGATTTATTATATTGTGGCTTATATAATGATGAAATTTATTGCGAAAAATTACTTGAAAAATATTTTTCCCAACTCACATACATGGGAGATGATTACGAGCTTAGCAAATTTTCGATTTCATGATGTGAGGAAGGATTATGTTTTTCATTTGAATTTTTTGAAATAAATAGAAGGATGTATAATTAATGTCTTTTCCTTGCGCAATCTAATGTAGTGAATATAATGGCCACCAAGAATGTCATAGCTGATCTCGTTAAGGGTGAGAAACTTAACGGAGATAATTATGACGTTTGGCACAAAAAGATGAAATTCATGCTGAACGAACAAGAGCTCGAGGAGCACTTGACCAAGGAGATGGTCGCGCCAACTGAGGCGCAACCCCTAAGAGACCACACTGCCTACCAGAAATGGAATCAGAAAGATCGTAGTGCGCGCTACACCTTGTTGAGCAGCTTGCAAAATGATCTAATCGGGCAGTATGATGAACTTCCAACTTGCAAAGCTTTATGGGAGCAGCTCAAGTTCTCTTTTGGTGGAACCTCAACTACGCGGCTTCGTAGCCTTGTGATTAAGTTTGAGGAGTACACAAAAGACCCTAAACATACCATGAGTGAACATCTAAGGATGATGTCCAATATGATTGGTAAGCTGAGGGATGCTGGCCATGCGCTCACAGATGAGCAGCAAGTCAGAGCTGTCATAAGGTCCCTTCCTGCCTCATGGGCCAATATGAAACAGATATTGACCCACAGTGAAAACATCAAGAACTTTTCTGATGTTTCACAGCATGTCATCCTTGAGGACGAGACTCGAGATGCTGACAAGACCCTTGCTTATGTCGCCCAAGGGGGATCGCGCAATGCAAATGGCAAGCGCCGAAGACAAAGTAAGAAAGGTAAGAAAGGCGAGGCTAGCACTTCTGCGCCAAAGGAAGGAAAAATGAAGAAACGCAAGAGAGGAAAACGTGGTGGGAAAAAGGATCTGTCTAAAGTTAAATGCTTCAACTGTCAACAGAAAGGACACTTCGCTCGTGATTGCACTGAGCCGAAGAAGGTACTTTCAGAATCTCTCTCTCAGTTATATGTTTCCTCACATGTGATGGTTGCTCATTCCCAACCTGTGTGGTTTGTGGATACAGGTGCAACAAAACATGTAGCACGTGATCGAGAGGGGTTCGTAGATTATCACCGGATTCCAGCGGGTAGCAAACATATCTTCATGGGAAACAATAGCTCCGAAGAGGTGCTAGGGGTTGGTTCTTACCAGCTCAAGTTGCGCATTGGGCGCACATTGATTCTTGAGGATGTGCGATATGCACCCACTGTTCGGCTTAATCTACTTTCAGTTACTGCTTTATTAGACAGTGGTTTTTCCTTTATTTTTAAGGGTAATAAGTTGGACATCTTTTTGGATGATGTTTTGTTTGGACATGGTTTTCGCATGGATAGTCTTTTTCAATTGGATTTAAATGATTCTCAGTCCTCTTATTCTTATGTTGTGAATGATAATATTGTGAATGATTCTACCACCTGGCATGCAAGACTGGGCCACATAGGCCAAGATAGAATGACTCGTTTGGCTAGAGAAGGCCTTTTAGGCCCACTCGCAAGAGTCAATCTACAAACATTTGAGGCTTGTTTGGCTGGTAAAGCATGCAGGAAGCCTTTTGGAAAGGCTGTGAGAGCAACTCAACCACTTGAGCTAGTTCACTCTGACATATGCGGACCTATGAGTGTAAAGGCACGCCATGGCGCCTCTTATTTCCTTACACTGATAGACGATTATACGCGATATGGTTATGTGTATCTGATATCTCACCGCTATGAAGCTTTGGACTGTTTCAAACGCTTTGTAGCTGAGGTTGAGAATCAGAAAGAGAAGAATTTAAATACTCTTCGCACTGACCGAGGACGCGAATATTTGTCAGATCACTTCAAGAAGTTTTGTGAGGAAAAAGGGATACGCAGGCAACTTACTATTCCTAATACTCCACAACAAAATGGTGTTGCGAAAAGAAGGAATAGAACATTGTTAGACATGGTTAGGTCTATGATGGCGCAAGCAAACCTTCCAATATCTTTTTGGGGGATGCTTTTTTGACTGCAGCCTATATACTTAATCGAGTGCCTTCACAATCAGTCAAATCCACCCCATATGAGCTTTGGAATGGCCAAAAGCCAAATTTGGATAACTTGCGCCCATGGGGCTCAGCAGGTTATGTTCACAGTACTTCTCATAAGTATGGGAAACTAGGGCCTAGAGCAAAGAAGAGTATCTTTCTAAGGTATTCTGAAAACTCTAAAGGCTATGTGATGTATGGTGAACATCCAAATGGTGGAAGGACTGAAATAGAGTCTCGTGATGTCGATTTCATAGAGAATGATTTTCCTAGCATTGGAGACGCGAGTAAGAATCTTGACCTCTATGAGTTAGAGGAGGTTGAAGCCACTTTACCATCTCCAAGCGAAGGTGGGGAATTAGTTCCTCATCCGGTTGTCGCTGAAGATAGTGTAAGTGACCTTCAACCTAGTGGGAGTATCCCAGACAGTGGGAGCACACCACAAGGACCATTAGGTCAACAAGATTCTCAACTGCGTAGAGGTGCACGAGGAAGAGTTCCACGTCGTCGTTTTGAGATTGACTGAGAAATTCTTATGTGCACTCCAAATGATGAAGACGAGCCTACTTCTGTGGAAGAAGCCTTATCTTCATCTGCTAGTAATGAGTGGATGGCTGCAATGAAGGATGAGTTGAGCTCAATGGAAAAGAATCAGGTCTGGGAGTTGATTGACCTTCCGCCAGGGCGCAAGACTGTTGGAAACAAGTGGGTTTTAAAAGTCAAGCGCAAGGCAGACGGGTCAATTGACAAGTATAAGGCACGTCTTGTGGCGAAAGGCTATACCCAACTGCGGGGTGTGGACTATGAAGACACTTTCTCCCCAGTGGTGAGATTTGCTTCAATTCGCCTGATCCTAGCTATTGTCGCCCAGCAGGATTTAGAACTTTTTCATATGGATGTTAAGACTGCGTTTCTCAATGGAGAACTAGACGAAGAGATTTATATGGCTCAACCTGAGGGTTTTGAAGTCAAGGACATGAGCGCAAAGTTTGCCGGCTCAAACGTTCTATATATGGTCTCAAACAATCGTCTAGGCAGTGGTACTTTAGGTTTCATCATGCCATTACCTCTATAGGTTTTGAAATGATTGAACAAGACCATTGCGTTTACGTAAAACGATCCAAGAAAAATATTCTGATCCTTTCTTTGTATGTGGATGACATTCTTTTAGCTGGGAATGACATGAGTTCCATTGTCGCCACTAAGCAGTGGCTGTCCTCAACTTTTGAGATGAAGGACATGGGAGAAGCTAATTATGTGCTCGGGGTTAAAATCATACGTGATCGTCCAAAGAGACTTCTCGGTTTGTCTCAAGAGACATACATCAAGAAAGTCATTGAACGATTCCGTATGCATAACTCAAAACCCATAGACACTCCAATGGACAAGGCGTGTACTTTAACAACAGACCAATGCCCAAAGAATGATGAGGAAAAGAATCGGATGTCCAAAGTGCCTTACGCGGCTGCAGTAGGAAGTCTGATGTACGCTATGTTGTGTACGCGTCCAGACATCTGCTTTGCCGTTGGAATGGTGAGTCGTTATCAGAGTAATCCTGGACCCGCTCATTGGAATGCGGTGAAGAGGATTCTTCGATACTTACGTGGAACCGCTGATCTCGTCCTGTGTTATCATGGTGGAGACTTGAGATTGAGAGGATACAACGATGCTGATTGGGGCGCTGATAGAGATGAGCGCATATCCACTTCAGGTGGAGCTATCTCTTGGTACAGCAAGAAAAAGTCTTGCATCGCCCTATCCACGATGGAGTCGGAGTATGTTGCTTGTTCAGCAGCAGTCCAGGAAGCTGTTTGGTTGAGGTCATTCTTACAGTCTTTAGGGGTTACAGCTCATGCAGACGAGGCTGTCACTGTTCACTGTGACAATACAGCTGCCCTAGATTTTGTAAAGGACCCCAAATATCATGGGAAGGCCAAACACATAGGCCTTCGTTATCACTTCATTAGAACTTTAGTTGCGCAAGGAGAGGTGACCATGAAGCATATACCTACTGGCAGAATGGTGGCTGATCCTTTGACCAAGCCTATTGCTAGAGATGTTTTCCTTTCTCACATTAGGAGTATGGGACTACGTAGGTTTTGATATGTTTATGGCATCTTATGTACTTGACATTATTTATTACATTAAATTTTCGTTCCTTGATTTGAGTTTATTTTGGAATGAATGGATAATCTTTGTGATTACATATACATCCTTATTGAGAGTGTCACCAGGCTCGAATTGACCCACTCACACGGGTAATTCACCTTGGCGCTAAGATAGCGAGCAAGATGAGACATAATTGTCTTAAGCGCCAAGTGGGCGAATAAGATGATACAGCTTATAAAGCAAACATGTCGCCTTAGTTGGAGCTAAGATGAGACCTAAAAAATGTAGGTCGATCATAGAGTATCTCCACAACTCTATGTAGCCTGTTTACAGCCGAATGTGAGATTTCAGGCAGGCACTATGAGAGTGACTGGGCTGAAAAACTCAGGTTAGGCGCTTGTACAGCGACTAGACTTAGATTCGTATGGCGTATTTTATTATACATTTATGTGACACGCCCTTGCGGGTTACGCCATAGCATGCAAATCATACTGCATGTGCTAAATGCAGACCGACAGTGGGAGTGACGAATGAATCCCTGCTTCGTCACTGTGTGAGCCACTTGGATCAAAATATTTTTGATCATATATAGTACCCTTTTCACCTTAGACTATGTCATGAAGAGGATACTCAATGTCGCTACTTTAGCATGTACCCTTGGATCATGGATGATGCGGTCTCGCGGGGCATGTCTAGGAAAGCGGTTGGGTCTAATTGGAATGACATGAGGGCTTTGGGAAGAAAGTTCAATATTACATCATGTTGTGTGATTCATAGCCCGGGCGACTTTGTCGATTTTCGTTTCGATATGAGTCATGAATACATAACATATGAGAGGTTTAACACTGCTCATTATGAGGGATTTGAGAGTGTTTAATCTGGTGTAGTTGAACTATCTGGGGTACATACGAGATTTTTTGGAGTGATGTATTGTGTTAGTTTGGTGATAACTTAATACAATACTCCTCAACTGGACATCCTTTCTCGTAGGTCGCACGTTCCATTTCCTGTATGAGGAGATGAGTGGACGAGAGATAAAGAGGGACTGTACGATTTATTTGCCCTGTGTGTGGGCGAGTGGGAGCTGTTAATAAATTGGGTCAATGGACCCATTATCCGCCCACTAACAGATAATGTGTATTTGTTAGTTTGGATAAATACAGTTATTTAGAGAATATTTATCTCTTAAGTGTTTGAGATAAATACAATCTTTATCTCCTAAGAGTTTGAGGTAAAGTCAGTCTCTAATTGTATCTCTATATAAAGGCTAGAGATATCCCAATAAATCAGAAGTCATAGCAATAAACCTCTCTCTATAGCACTCTCTCTAGAGCAATCACCAAGCTCTAGGATTTGGTTCGTGGACGAAGAACTCGACTCTAGTAGCCGTTTTCGTACCTGCGAAAAAGATCAAGCGTGTTGGAGGCTCGTAACAACAAGGATCTTATGTCAGAATTTTCGGAGATTTTCGTACGGTATGTTTCCGAACCCATTACGTGTTACGTGGTAGCACATTAAATCATTTCAACAGTAGAAAGGGTTGAAGGATATTATACTTGAGAGCCCTCTTTCTCATACCAAACTATGGATTTTAACAAGTGGGGGGAGAGATTTTGGAATTTATAAGTTTCAGTAGTGATCTCCATAAAATGAAGCTTATAAGAGAATTGAGGATTCTTATTAAACAAAGCTTGAAAAAAGTTTGCAGGATAAAAGAGAGCAGATTTTTTCAAATTTCCCACTTGCAAAAGCTTGATATTTAAGTTGAGAGAGAAAAGCATTTGAAATTTGGATAACCCTGGCCTTCGTCTGTTGCAGGCTATTAAAATACAGGCTGCTCCAACAGTAACAGGCAACTTCGGTTGCAACCTTTGGCAGCTTATCGGTTGCAGTCGACTGAGGCAGTAGACTTTAATGTAGCTGGTTGGCTGCAGCAGATACTCCCGCCAATCAGTGTTTAAGTCTTGATATTTTTTTCTTTCGGGGAAATTTTGACTTTAAATAACAAGATTTGAGTTATTTGTGTCTAGAAAGCAATGAGATCAATCCTATTGAACGTGAGCAAATTTAAGAGTAGTCTACAAAGTGTATTTACAAAGCAAATCAATGTTAGTCTTGATTCTGTTTTTAGCCAATTTTGTTTTTATGTCATATTGATGCTTTTATTGGCTTTAATCCTATTGTAGACACCCTATTTTTATCATTTTAATTTTTATCTTCTCATTAATTTATGCAGGGATTTATTTATAAATAAAGTTTATTCTATGATGTTGGGTGTAAAATAATAAGTGACATGCCTTATTTACTTAATTTCGCTTAGCTAATCTAGTCCAATAATCTGTCTGTCAGTCCAGTCCAATCAGTCTATAGCTCAAATTAATTAGGCATGGTTCATTAGATAACTAACCTAGTTAGTTAGGTTAGAGTCAAGAGTGTAAGTTTGACTTGGAGACTTAAGGATCAATTTGAGAAGCAAAGTGATTGGTGTGATTATGGGAAGTGTCTCCCGAATATGGTATTATCCCTAAAAGTTGATTAAGATAATTACCAATTTGGGACATGATAATGTCCTAGAATTCGTAAAAGTAATATTTAAAATTCAGGGGTAAATCGCCGATTTTCGTAGAACTGGCTGGTTGATTGACTTTTGTCAATTTATGATTTATCCAATATTTTAACTTATCTTCAGCCTTGCAGATTGACATAGCAAATCTTATCAAATTTTGCGACTTTAAGTTCTATAAATAGAGCCCTTGACTTTCATTTTAAAAAGTGACAAACTTTTTGCCCCTATAATTTTTACACCATTTCCTTTAGAAGTGGTAGATCGTATCCAAGGAGAATTTAGTAGTTCATATTCATTTCTAAATAGTCTTGCATCGTGGATTCACAATAAGGAGTTCCTAAGTCTTCTACCCAAGTGCATTTTCGAGTTATGTTTGTTGCTTTCTAGATTAGCTTAGATTATAATGTGTTTCCAACCTACTTTGGTCGCACCCAAGGGCCCACTAGAGGTATGTTTTGCCCGACACATCAATACAATCAACGGTCAAGTTTTCAGCGTTCTCAGCTGGTCAAGTGCATTTTCGAGTTATGTTTGTTGCTTTCTAGATTAACTTAGATTATAATGTGTTCCCAACCTACTTTGGTCGCACCCAAGGGCCCACTAGAGGTATGTTTTGCCCGACACATCAATACAGTCAACGGTCAAGTTTTCAGCGTTCTTAGCTGGTCAAAATGCGCATGCCCGAGTCACGTGTGTTCTTTACCTTTTTTTTTTTTTTTTACAATTTTGGCTCTAAAATTTTATTTCGTGTGACTCACTGAAATGCGCTCGACACGCCTCGACCATCCAACTCCTTTTTTTCTTTTAAACAATCAATCGTCAGTGAGCCTTGGCGCTTACCCAAAAGGGTTGGCCTTGGCCACCCTTAAAGGGTTGGCCATGGTCACCCCTAGACGGTCGACCTTGGCTTTCCCTTGGGGGTCGGCCTCTACCTTCCCCCAAGGATTGGCCTTTCACCTTCCCTGTGATAACTTCACTTTTCTTCAAAGGGCCATGCATTGTCTGCAATGCCCGCGGTCGGGTGCCGACTTTGAGACGCCGGTAGCCAGGCACTGGCTCAGTGGTGCCCGTCGCCTGCCCCGACCCGATGTCGCCCACTTACCAATTCTATGATGCCCGCCGCCTGCGGTCATGCACCGTCTCTGCCACTTCAGTCATGTGGCCCATGCATCATTTGTGCGTCACGTGGCCTCGGCACGACACCTACTTCTGTCACACTAATCGCCTGTGCCCATGCACCATTCATGTGTCACGTGCCCTTGCATGACGCCCACTTCCGAGACAGACATCGCCGCCCCCGTGCCCCACTTTCATGACACCTGCCCTTGGCACCAAGTATTATCTTGAAACAGATGTTGCCATGTGCCCTTAACACAGGGTATTATCTCGTGATAGGTGTTGTCGCGCCCATGTGCCGCCTTCATGACATGTGCCCCTGGTACAAGGTATTATCTCACGAGAGATGTTGTTATGCCCGTGCGTAACATTCATGACATGTGCCCCTAGCACCAGCCCAGGTAATATTTTGGGACAAACATTGCCGCGCCCGTGTGCAACTTTCATGACCTGTGCCACTGGCACCAGGTAATATCTCGTGACAAACATTGCCGCGCCCGTGTACCACTCTCATTTTCTGTGCCATTGGCACCGCGCTGATGCGCCACTCTCATGTTACCTGCCCCCAGGCACCATACTTGTTCACCACACCATGCGCCCCCGCTGTGGACGTGGAACATATTTTGACCCACTCAGAGTGTGCAGCATTCTGAGGGGTTCCACTTGCAGTGCTCTGGCATGAGAACCCTTTACAACGGGATAGGCTCGCTTCCACAGAAGCTATCTCCGCTTGGGGTGACTTGCATGACCTAGGCACACCTAAGCTATGACCAAGTTGCACTCACGTTACCGGTTATCGTTGGTGCCCACACCTGTTCACCACACCATACGCCCCCATTGTGGATGTGGATAAAGATGTGAATAGGTCGGGACTGGTTCGGCCCAGCCTTGGCCCAGCAGGCCAAAGAGAAAATGGGCAAGGCCAGAGCTTTGGGGGTGGGGAATCGAGCCCACTTCGAGGATACCAAGGCCCGGTCCAAGCCCAAGACCTAGGCCCTAACTTTAGGGCCGGGCTTGTGCCAGACCCTGGCCTGAATTTTTTTTAAAAAAATTCTTTCTATTCATGTTTTACGTTAGGAAAAAATTAAATTTTAGATATATTTGTTTAAAGGTAATCACATACAATCAAGCATATCTGTAGATTGCCTTGGAAAACATTTTTAGGTCACTGTTTGCTTCTATGGATACACTAATATGGCAAAACAACTTTGATGAAACCACCATTTAGTGTGCATGTTCGCGTAACTAAAAACATAAAAAATCCTATAGATGTTAACTGGGACTAAACTTTACTTAATTATCAAGTCCATTTAAAAATTTCTTACCTTTGTTCTGGTAAAATGCATGTTCCTTGTAACCAACTGGCCCTCTTAGATTCATCTTTGTCATGGTTTTCATGTTCTAGATTTGTGTGGTGGACTCCAAAGTTAAGAAGTTTGAAATAACACTGACCAAAAATTGTCAGAGTAAGATGGACACACACATAGTAGCCTATTTCTAGAACTTTATGAGGATAATAGAAATTTATTTAAGAACAACTTACAGTCGGGTTTGACCAATTAAACTATCATATTATCCTAATTAATTTCATAGACATTTAACATATGTTTTTCGAATGCTAAATTATTGGTCATTTTGTCACATTAGAATTGCTTTTAGTACTTAAACTAGAGCATGAACATATAAAAGTGTTTGTAAAGATGCTCGCGAATGGATTGTTAAGCATGGAATTTTTATATAGAGTTTTTATGTTAAAGTTGGACTATGTGCATAATTGTCAAGAAAATTAGAAGACCTAAACCCAAATAACTTAAAAAAGCCTTTTTTGGCTAAAAAATGGCCAAAAACGAGCAAGGCTAGCCTGGGCTGCGCTTTTTCCTCTAATTCTTTGGCCTGGCCCTATGAACAAGGGCCGTACTGCTCATGTTAGGGTCGGGTCGGGCTGGCGCAAGGCGGCCCAGCCATTTTGACATTTCTTGACATGGAACATGCTTCGAAATACTCTCCGAAGTGTGCAACATTCTGAGGCGCTCTGCTGCTCACGATGCTCTGGCATGAGGACCCTTCGCCGAAGGATAGACTCGCTACCACAGAAGCTATCTCTTCCTAGGGTGACTTGCATGACACTAGGCACACTTGAGTTGCGACCACGTCGTACTCACGTTACCAGGGATTGTCGGCACCCCCAAAATGATGACCCCTGGGTCACTCCGAGACGAGAATAGGTCTTTGGAGGGCATCACACCTAGTCTGCCTGGTAGTCGGGCACAGGGACTCTCCCTCATTGATGTCAGGTTTTCTCTAGGTCTCTCGATACACCCCTGTGGGATTCAGTAAGGGCCTGGACCGGTGGTTAGGGTAAAGGCTCACTTTGATCATGCCGATGCTGCATGGTCAGTCCTTTCAGACAGGTACAACGATGTTGTGTGGGGCAGGTAGCCCTAAGATGGGAATCGACAATCCAGAAGAGCACCGGTATTTGCGGATCCCTTGTTGACACGCGACCACTGATGACACATGGATACTTTTGCCTATAAACAAAGGACTTTTGGAATTCATTTGGGATAACTTTTCTCATTCTCACAACATCACTTCTCACTCTAGAATCCAGAGCTACTAAATTCTAGAGAGAGAGCATAATTAGACTGTGGCATTAGACATAACATCGACTGTGACATTGGACCTCGACGAAGACCTTAGCTTAGACTATCGACTGTCGGCCCTGTTTGTCTCAGCCTGGTCTTCACAACACTGCCACTCCTCATGGTTTGTCTGGAAAGCCTTGCTTTTTGCACTTATTCCACCGTCACTGTGTCCTACTTTGTACATCTTGCAGCTGACATGGACTGCATCCTTTGTGGCGCCTCCACATAACTACAAACCCACTTTCCTTGGCATCATTTTGGCAACTTTGCTAGGGAGGTGAGCATCGTAATGCAGTCCACCTGTCTTCCACAGTTAGCCATTATGCCTGTACAACGAAGGACTAATAGGTCGACCAGTCAAGGTCTCAACCCATTGTCTAAGAAGAAGATCATCATGGTGACAAGAAGGAGACTAGTGCCGTGTGACTCCAAGACCCACAAATGACCACCGCATCTGATTTGCAAGTTATTGCCAGTGCAGCCATTCAGCAGCTTACCCCAACCATAGCCAATCTACAGAACTCCCAGACTACTTTGATGGGTGCTATCATGCAGAACCCCGTACAAGCTTTGACCTTTTAACAACCCCTCTCTTAAATCCGGTCTACAGGGTTTGGGCTGGCACCACACACTACCCAGGTCCAAGTGTCACGATCACCGCTGCCTCGATCATCCAGACCTTTAGTGTAGGACTTGCGGCATCTTGACCACCTGTAGCCGATGTACCCTCTTCTATGGTACCGCCCCATAGACTATATGCAGATCTTGGACCAGTGTTACAGCAGATCATCCCTACCACCGCACCATCTCGTCTCGTGCTAGACCAAAGCTCTTCTAAAACTCATGAATCCATTAAGATAAAGCCCAATCCTGTTCAGCTGATCAACATTAGACCACTGGCCATGTGGTGGACACATCTCGTCCAGCCTCCTACACCCTTGCACAACTGCTGCTGCTAGCTCCTGTCATACATCAGTAATTTTTTTTGCTCTTATTTTCCAAGTTGTCCCGTCTGGGGGCTCGAGGTGCCCCAGTCAGCTACCAAATCCCGGTTGGCCCCGAAGAACCCTTTCCTCACTATGTCACCAAGTTAGACTTGGAAGCCCTCATTCACAACCTATCAAAGAACTCTGAACCTGATTCCTCAACTCGGCTGATCGACCATCCTTCTTATGCTAGTGACATCTCTGTCACGCCCTACCCAATCAAATACAAGTAGCCAACCTTCGTGCTCTTTAACGGACGTGATGTGTCCTTAACCCGATTTGCAAACACTTTAGAGCAGTATGGTTCAGGAGATAGTTTGAATATAAGGGAATTTTACAAGTCCCTCACAGGCCCTGCTTACACATGGTATCATCAGATCCCTGAGGGGCTGTCCATTCATAGAATAATATAGTACGACTCTTCTTGGATAGGTTTCACAATGAGACTGAAAGGGTCACCATTCTTGATATTACCGGTATATGCCAAAACCCCGGAGAGGATTTGAACAAGTATATGCACCGCTTCCACCTCAAATGCCTTAAGTGCACGAAATTTAGCAAAGATGAGACAATGATTCCCATGTGCATTAAGAACATGAGTGATGTATATCGCTTGCACATTGAGAACTTGCAATTGAAGTCTTCGGTCACTTCATGGAGACGGCCCATTGTACTTATGAATCGGTCGGTTTAGTTAAGCCATGGAAGCCTCGCCCTCAGAATGCCCTACTTTCCACGGTAGAACTGTTTGATGCTCAGAGCAACTGCAACAACAACAACAACAACAACAACAACTATAATGATCACAAGCATTAGTCCCATGAGAGGGACCAACACAAGAGAAGTCAATGAGAGCCTGCCCCTAAGTACCGTGTGACGTTGAAGGAGCTGTTAATAGAATGGATTGAACACGACGACGACTTTCACATGCCACCGAAAAAGATAGCTGTCACCGAAGTGGACAAAGCCAAGCCCAACTACTGTCCTTATCACCGAGCTGTCAGGCACTACCTGAAGGATTGCAATGGGTTAAGGGACATTTTTTTAAGGAAGGTCGTGGCCACAAAAGAATAATGATGTGCGCAGGCACCCTTACCCTCTCATGACCACCACAACAGGGAGCACTAGGTTCTCATGGCCATCACCGACCATGTTGAACCCACCACCAACGAGGTCTCGACAAGGCATCGATATTGACCTTTCTAAAGCCACCTCTATCCAAGAGATGCATCCTCCCCAAAACACTAAGCAGTTAAAGAGCTTCCTCGACAAGGTTTTTTACCTTTACCAATCCATTCTTGCACTGGCCGAGCTTATCGTACCATTCCAGCACTTGATGTGCAAAAGTGCCCAGTGGAGTGGAGGTGCGCCCCTACAACAAGCCTTTAAACAGTTCAAGTCGGTCCTCATGTCACCGCGGACCATGGTAGTGCCACAACGGGTATTCCTACTCTTATTATACTTGACCTCCACACCTAGGTCCATAGGGGCATTACTTTCCCAGGAGGTGGATAGGGTAGAGGGTCTTGTTTATTACCTCAGTGGACGATCAGGGGATGTGAAGCCAATCACTCTGAGATCGAGAAACACTGTCTAACCTTGTACGCTTGATAGAAATTCAAACACTACTTTTTGCTGCACCAGATCACACTTGTCAGCAAGGGCTGATCCACTCCCATACATGCTCACTTGCCCTACCCTGTCTGGGTGACTCACTCGCTGGCTGCTGCTTTTGGCCGAGTTCGGCCTAACCATCAAGAACCCTATAGATCTATGGCGCAAATCTCTTGTCGACCTCTTGCCCTTCTTCCCACACCAACATTATGAACCAACCTCGAACCAAGTGCCTGGGGAGGAGACAGTCCTTATCACTGACATTGATGAGTTATGGACACTTGAGTTTGATGGCTCAGCCACTAGCAAAGGTCCTAATGAAGCACCCCTTTAGCAGGGGGTACCGACATAGTCTTGTGAAGCCTAGGTGGTGTTATCACCTTCCTATCCTTCAAGCTTGCATTTTTGGTGTCCACAACAAAGCTGTGTACGAGGTGCTCATCATTGGCCTCATGCTGGCCATCAACATAGGGGTTAAGTCATTGTATGTAAAGGGAGACTCAAACTTGATCATGAAACAGGCTGACGGGGAGTACGCAGTTAAGAATCCAGCTTTGGCACCTTATCATGCCTTGGTATAACACTTGGAAGGAAGACTTGGCCATGTCTAATATGAACATCATAACATGGGGCACAACAGACATGCGGATAACTTGGCCACGATTGCATCCAAAATAAAAGTCGACGGTGAGCAGCGGATGCTGAACATCATCAATAGGACTGAACCATGTACAACTTTAAACCTAATCCCAAAAGACTCTACCTCAGACGCTTGGAGGCAGCCAATTATTGACCAGCTCAAGACACCATCTCTTGCTTATGCCTCAACCCTCACAGACTTTTTGATGTTAGGAGACGTCTTGTATAAACTTCATCTCGGAGGCACTCTAGCCAGGTGTTTGGCATTTGCAAAAGCAAAATATAAACTTTAACTCGACCATCAAAGTGTTATGACCTCGACGGTCCCCCCTGTACTGTCGCCTTCAGTGCATGGCCTCTTTTGGCCATCCATGGCTAAGGATGCCTTAGATATCTAGCAGGGGTTGTCCTGAATACCTATATGTACCAGACAATACGAAAGCTCTTACAATCGATGTCTAGGGTGACTAGTGCCAGCCCTTCATCCACTACTTATCTCATGGGATTCTACCCCCTGACCATAGTTCAGCCTTCTATCAAACGGAGATCAGTCAGGTATTTTGTGATAGAAGGAGAGTTATTTTGCAAAGATTTTTTGGGGTGCACCTTGTGATGCCTGTAGGGTTACCAGGCAGTACAAGTGATCAACGAAGTGCACAATAGTGATTATGGTGAGCATCAGGGCTCTCAGAAGCTGTATGTAGAATTGCTGAGGTCAGAGTACTATTGGTTGACCATGGAGTTAGACTCCATCTCTCATGTATAGCACTTCGAGCCTTGCCAAAGACATGCCGACAAGATCCACACCCCAACTTCTGACCTCCGCATGATCTTGTCCGCTATCCATTTCACTCTTGGGCTCTTGACCTCATTGTCTCTATCCAGCCATTGTTTAGAGGTCACGTATGGATTATGGTCGTAACCGAACGCTTCATGAGCTGGGTCAAAGCCATACCTCATCGGAGGGTTATGGGATGAGTCATCTCTAACTTCTTACATGACCACATCATGTGTCATTTTGGCATCCCCTGGTGTATCTTCTCCAACAACTACAAGCTGTTCATCAACAAGGAAGTCCGAGCTCTCATGAAAGGGTATCACACAAACCATGCTACATCAACTCCTTACTACCTTAAGGGCAATGGTTACGCTGAAGCCTCCAACAAAACTCTACTCTATGTTCAATCACGAATGATCCATGATGCAAGTGGCTCATGGTCCAAGAAGCTATGTATGGCACTTTGGGCTTATAGAACTTCTAAGCACACGACAACGAAGGCCACGCCCTTCTCCATCCTCTATGGGGATGAGTGCATGGAACCAGCAGAGATTGCGATCGCCTCTGCTACACTCTCCTTATGCAGCGGTCTTGGGGAGGAAGAAATTAGAATAGGAGCTCTTGAGGGTCTTGATGAAAAAAGAGCCAATGCCTTGCATCGAGTGAAGAAGTATCACGAACAGCTCCAGAAGGCCTATGGGAAGTCAATTAAGCCACAATCATTTGTTGAAGGCGACCGTGTCCTTCAAGCCAACAAGCATGTACGCGTTAACATGCCAGCCTCCAAGTTCATGCCAAATTGGGAAGGTCCCTTCCAGGTGCATGCAGCTAGAGAGAAAGGCTTCTATCTCCTGCTCAACCTCAATGATGGACAGATCATGACCCCTGTCAACAGACGATACCTGAAAAGGTATTATGCATAGTCAGTTGCAGGTTGTTCCCCCCAGCCTTGCCCACCTAAAGCTTAGAACACTTAACCAAATAGCATTTTTGTACATGCATACCTGTTTATAGACTTGTAACTTTTGCTGATTATTACAAGTTCTCACTTCACTCATGTAATGGTATTTTGGCCTCAATACTATCAATGCAATATCATTCTTTTGCATCAATTATTGTATCCAAATGTACAATCCTATTTCCAACCTTGTTAACTAAGTATCCTGCTACGAGTGGGGAGAGGGGAATGACAACTGGAAAACAACTACACATGCAAGTCATCCAAGTACAACAAAAGATAAACATCACATAACAAGTACAGATTCAAAGAAAACACATGGCTCCAATATTAACATACTGAAAATGCATACACAACCACTGCGGGACTCCTACAAGAAAATACAAAGTACAAGATATCTAAAGTAGGGGAGCAGAATAATGCTCAAGTGGGGTCAGAAGTTTAAGCCTTCAATGTTTGTCCCTGTGATTGTAGATAGGACCATTTGGTATCCCAGACGGCACTCCGCCTCTCCATCCCGGCCTATTGACCTTCTGCCTCAGTCACCTACCTCTCTACCTCTGCAAGATGGATCCACATCTCTACCACCCCGCATGTGCCTCCATCCTCTGCCCCAGTCACCTCCATCCCCGTTCTATCAAGCACCCTCCTCTGACTCTGCATCACTACCTCCTGGGCCCCTACAAGGATCAACCCTACTGCTACCTTGGCACTCTGACCCCTCGACCTAATGTAGTCTACCAACCAATTCAACTGGAAGCCAAGAGACACAAAGATTGTGAGATAAAAAAAAATTGTGATACGACCAAATTCCAGCTCAATGTCGGCACTCTGCCTAAGGTCACCAGCCACTCTACGAACGCGATGTACTCCACCTTCCAAAATACTGCACCTCGCACAGTCATAGACCAAGCAAAGGTCTCCAGATGTCTCGCCCTGATCATCTCCAATCGGCGCACTAACACAGTAGAAAATCCAACACCCTTACATAGTGTTCTGTCCAATTGCTCAATTGAAGACCCTCCACTGGCATCATGACCTATATACTGCCGCCTCCCGCTAAAAGAGTTTTAAAGAGCCCCACCATAGCCCTTACCAATAATAATAGAATGCATCGCCAAAAGAGTATCACTGGCATCGACTGCTGACCATGACAATGTATCCTTGACAGGCTCCACAATAGACAAAATATGTGCCTCCTAATGTGGTGCCGAACATGTAACCACAGCCTGTATACCCTTTGACTCATCATGACCTCATGTCGGAGCATCAGTCTCTCTACCAGTCGACAGTCACCCCCGTCGAACATCTGAGAGTCGAGCTGGCCACTGTAAAAAGCCTTGACTATCTCCGCCGACAACGTCTGGCTCTACAATATATCCTATTGCCTGCTTCGCAACCTCAGCCTCCTCGACTGCCTCAGTATCCGTAGCCTCGACTTCCTCAGCTACCTTAGGATCCTTCCCCTTGACCTCATTTATCGCCTCGACAGGGATTGCTTCGGTGTCCTCAAACGTATAATCCGACTCACCATCAGCATCATCGAACCCCTGCCAAGCAAACAAGAAGTAATGTAAGAACACAACTAATATGATAACCTATAACTGTATAAAGAAAGTAAAGAGAAATCCTAACCTCCGAGTGCGACTCCTCTAATACCTCTCGTGACCTATTCTGCCTGGGTCTTCTAGAGGCCAAAGAACCCTCACCTGCTTGTTGTGCCTTGGTCATCATCCCCACTCTCAATATCGAAAGGAGACCGTTCAGCTGGCACCCTCAGCACATGGACTTCCAGCTCATATGCGACAGCACCCTCGTCTGCATCACCCCTCTGCCCAGCGCCATTCTTTGTATCCTTTTCTGAACTAGCACTAGAAGCACCAGTAAGTAATGCAAACATTCCTAACTACCTCGTGCCTTGTGCCAATATCAACCCCAACCCTCTGTCACCAGAATTGATGTCTACCCTTTGCCTGTCAGAAGGTGGCTATGATAACAACTGTGCCTTAACAGCTCTCAATCGCTCTTACCATCTTGTATACTTTGCCGTCACTGTCTCGGTCGACAGCGTGCCACATCTTTTCCAGTCTTTTGTTAGCATTGGCTACTCTCGTGCCTCATCAAGTGTAGTGTATCAAAAGGCCGCCTCAAAATCCCAAGGCCTATCATAGCCACATGAGGGCTCCAGGTCATAACAAAAGTCAATAATAAATAGTCTGGTTTATACCTCACTACAGAGTATCTCGTCACTGTCGGCTTTCTGCCATCATCAGTCATCACAGGGAGCCACCCTGAGAAATACGTTACCAACATGGACACCTGTAGCTCTGTCAACTCGACTCTCCTATCCAGCTACAACTTGATGTCCTATATGTGCAGTCAAGAAGGAGTCCCATACGAAGCATGCATATCGACATACAGACGTGCAAGGCATTCGTCCCTCATGTCAAATATCGCCGCTAGCTCGCACCCAGGCTTCTTGCTACCCGCCCAACCATATACACGTCCTCCACCATACTAGACGGGCACCTTTCGAGATGGCCTGCTTAAGAACGTCACCGTACCCATCATTGGCGTGGGATGCACCAAAGGATACCTTGCGGGTCAGTAGTCAATGTAGCACTCATACATATATGTCTGTAGATCATCCAGTCAACATACGTGGACACCTGTTATTGCCCATATGACCTTTGCACGTCATTGGAAAATTGATCTAGATATGAGTATAGCGTGCCCAAGTATATGGGGGCCAAAGCGACACGACTGTCCCTCACCATCCTGATAGCAAATGGTATCACCCTAGGGGCAACACCATCCTCAGGCCTACCATTAAATATAAACATACAAGTACATACAATATAACATCCATTACAAACGCCCTACCCTATTCAAAACATAAAGTGCAGTGCATGATAGTGTGAATACTGTGACTTTTTGAAGTGCAAAAATTTTCTAAGTACAAGTTTGACATACTACAGATGGCAAGACATTAGAGATCTAACACACAAGCAATATAGAAATGAAGATAACAAGAATGATTACCTTAACAGGAACATGGCAAGGAATGCTACTAACTCATATATCTCGTCCCTATAATACAGACCCATGTGAAAATCCTCATTCGTCCCTAACTTCTACCTCGGTCGTGCAACTGCAGTGCTGAAGAAGTGCTTAATCCACCCGCTGTATGTGCCTTTCCTGTTGCTCTTTGTCTCAACCAGAATACCTTGTATCTCCTTGAGCAGTAACTATTCTTGCATTGTCAGCCGTAGTGCATAGGCATCCTCCGTCCCGTGCAAAGGAAACCCAGTCAACATCGTCACATCCAGCAGTGTCGGCCCTATCTCCCCAAATTCGATGATGAATGTGTGCTTCTGAGAACTCCATCTAGACAGCAACAATGTCAGACCACTCATATCCCTGACCAACTCTACCCTCTTGAAGGTCACCTCTATAGCTGACACCAGCCCTACTACTTTAAACCTGTCAGAGCAAACTGAGCCCTCTAACATGTAATTACACTAAAAATCCCACCCCATCGGCATTGCTTTGTGGCCTTTAAATAACACAGGTGACCATGATATATCCTGTCTCTTGGCTAGTAGTGCCAGTAAGTACCTCGGCGACATCAAGGGAACAACCTCCCCGCTTGGAGCTTAGACATATGGCGGCGGCACCATAGGACTCTCACCCATCGACGAACCACTCTAGAGCACTATAAATGCTCCATCAGTCGCTCTGCAACCTTACTCAATAGCTCCTCAGGCGGCCAGCTGGGAAACGCCCCCTTGTAGTTAATAAGGCGTTGCTCTTACTTGGCTCCAAATCATAGCTCTTCACTCCAACATCGTCAAAAGTCAAAGATCACCCTGACTCTTCAATCGGCACTGGCACGGTCGTGGCACCCCGCGATGACTATTGTCGGCCAGTCATTTCACCTCGTGGTCTAGCCCACTGTTTCCTCTTTATCATTTTGAGAACACCAACGGCTTCACCGACCATTAAACAAATCACGTGGCACACGCCAAGACCACCCATGGCCTTGGCCTCAACCCCATGAGAGGCCTCGATCTCGACACCCATGGGTGCGTCGGCAATAGCCCTTTTTCCTCGACGCTTAGCCCCCTCCTTCCTTCTCTTTCCTTCGGCCAATATCTTCCTTTCCACTTCTTTCCTACTCATATAGGCTAAAACTACTGCCTTCCCCCTATATCCTTCACCACTCTCTAACTTGTACCCACGCCGCCCCCTCTCTTTGTGCCCTCGACCTCGGCCTCGTGGCATTGGTCAGCCTCGGCCACTTTGGACAATGTTCCTCTCTTCCCTTCTCCCCCTCCGCTCCTCCCTTCTCCCCATTCCCTCACGAACTTTGACCCCTTTCTGTGCCCCACCTTCGGCCATAACTGAGTGACGCGGCTCGGCCTTAGCATGAGGTTGGCCGACGCCATTTGTCCCCTCCCTATCTTCCCTTGTCACACCATTAATTTCCCCTTACCTCATCTTTAGGCTTCTTGTGAAGTCCTTAACCTTACCATGGATAGGCCTTCAATCTTCTTCTTCTTCTCTCTTTTCTATTCTTTCTTTTCTCTAATCTCTCTCTCCCCCAAAGTCTTGAAAGACTTGGTGAAAGAGTCATCACCTACCACCAGTTTAACATGTGGCCAAGATTAAATCTTGGCCACCCATTCAAAATTCAAAATTTTTAACTCTCCCCCAAAAAACTTTCACAAGTATTTTTTAACGGGTAATCATAAATTTTTGCTACCAGTATTTTTCGTGCAACAACAGTTATGTGTGGAGCCCGCTCAGGTCGCCCCTCCTCCTACACCACAGGCAGGGGACTTATGTTCCTAACCTACTTTGATGGCACCCAACGGCCCATGGGGGTTTAGTTTTGCACGAAACGTCAATACAGTCAACAGTCAAATTTTTAACCCTCTCAGCAAGTCAAAATGCGCACACCATAGACATGTGTGCTTCTTCGCCTTTTTTTTGGAGCTAAAATTTTATTTCACGCAACTCACAAAAATGGGCTCATCATGCCTCGATCACCACACTCCTTCTTTTCTTTCAAACAATCAACAGTCAGCGGGCCTTGCCACTTGCCCAAGGGGGTTGGCTTAGCCTTCCATAAGGGATCGGCCCCTGCCACCCTTAATGGGTTAGCCTTGGCTTCCCTTGGGGGTTAGCCTAGACCACTCTTAATGGGTTAGCCTCATCCTTCCCCTTGGGGTCGGCCTTATTCTTCCCCTAAAGGTTGGCCTTTCGCTTTCCCTATGGCGACTTCACTTCTCTTCGAAGGGCCATGAATTGTCCGCGATGCCCGTTGATTCTTGCGATCGTGCACCAACTCCACGACACCCATCACACACAATCATGAACCGTCTTCGCGATGGCCTTCACTGGCGCACCAACTTTGTAGCTCACATCGCCCACGTGCCGGCTTCGTAGCGCCCATTGTTACTGCCCGCACGTTGTTTTCATGATGCCACCGATGCCAGTGCACCGACTTTATGATGCCTATCGCCCGTGGCCATGTACAATCTCTGCGACACCGGTCATGTGGGCCCACACATCGCTCATGCGTTATGTGCCCGCGGCACGATGCCCATTTCTAAGACACCAATCGACCACGCCCACGTGCGGCTCATGCATCAGGTGCCCCAAGCACGGTACCCACTTTCGCGACACTAGTCACTTGCGCCCATGCACCGCTCATCTGTCACGTGCTCCCAACATGACGCCTACTTTCATGACAGTGTTGTCGCAATGATACGTTGCTCATGCATATGTGCCCCGGCACGATGCCCATTATCGCGACAATCGTTGCTCGCCCCATGTGCCGTTCATGTATCATGTGCCCCCTGCATGACGCCCACTTTCGTGACACTAGTAGCCCTTGCCCATGCGCTACTTATGAGTTTCGTGCCCCCTACACTATGCCCACTGCAAGAGACATTGCTGTGCCTATGAGCCACTTTCATGACATGTGCCCCAGGAATGAGGTATTATCTCGCAACAGGTGTCGCCATGCCTGTACGCTGCCTTCATGACATGTACCCTTGGCACCGGATATTATCTCACTATCGCTGAGCTTGTGCGCCACTTTCATGACATGTGCAACTGGCACCAGGTAATATTGTGAGAACCCAACATTTTATATGCTTTGGTTACATATTTAAGTATGATTAAATGAATCACTTAATGTAAAAATGGTTATGATAAACTATGCATGATAACATCTTTGAATGTATGTTTAGATATTAAACACCTTGAATTGAGTAAATTATCTAAGAAGATGAACGAAGTACTAGAATGAAAAAGAGTATTTGATGTTTAGAAACTTTAAATGATTGGAATGATCAAAAATATTTTTAGAAGAGTTGAAAAAAAACATGGTGAAAACTCTAGCCGGGAGTAATCGATTGTTGACCGGACTGACTGTGAATTGTTTTGCTGTTTGCAAAGAACTGTGTCACCTCGTGCTTGTGGCGTGTCAACATAGTATCGTGACACATCGTGCTTTGAGCCTTGTCATGCTTGCTAGGTGGCACAATCTCGTCTTGCCACCTCATTCTTTGAGCCTTGTCGTGCTTGTTAAGTGGCGCGACCTTGTCTTTCCACCTCATGCTTAAAGCCTCATCGTGCTTGAATTTTTCACCTCTTCAGCTCCACTTGACACCTCATACTTGCTTCTAATTTGATTTAAAAGACCAAATTGACATGCTTAAGTTCTCTTACCTCGTTTTTAAGAGAAAAGTGCAAGAAAAGTAACCAAAAACCTCATAAAATCTAGAATTAAGGCCTGGTTTTGAAAGGAAACCTTAAGCAGTTGATTTGAAAAGTTTCTGTAAGCTTCAAATAGTGTTTGAAATTTTTTTTAAAGAGTCTTTGGAGGTGCTTCCGATCTAAAAATTTGGTTCTTTCATCTCTTCTTTAAGGTAAGATAATTAAAGCTTTTTAATGGACTTTTAAGACATGAATATGGATATATGCCATGTTAGCATAATTCTTTTAGTATGAATTCTTTGTCAAACTTTTGAATACCTATTAGAGACTTGTTAATAAGTGAATCTATTCATGTTTAACATATTAGTGATTATGGAAGCCGTGAAATAGGTTATGATACGTGTGAATTATGAAATTATGTCAAACTATACATGATTAGAATATGATTTTGGGCATGTTTGTTAAGTTCTATAATTGAAACTAATTTGCTGAATATAAATGATTATATTACATGTTCAAGATGTTACGAAGATAATGTTACATGATGAAGGTTACTACATTTTTTATAGTTAAGTTATACAGTGCAAGTAAATGAAGATTACAATAACTACGTGTATGAAATGATCTGTTTTTTTGGACATGAGCATGTTACATCCTTTCATTGTAAGGGATAGTTGATATATCGTTGATGATTATTATGCTACCCCATTCAAATGATTGGGGGTTGATTTGATTGTGTTTGAGTAGCGGTGCACCGTATGAGCCGAACGGTTGTATCTCCGACTCCTACCCGAGGCAGTATCGGTATCCAATTATTTTTGGTTACTTTGCCTTTGGCTAAGGCAAAGGTTGTAATCTTATATCCCGGGTGTGGTGACGTAAGGGTGGTCTACTGATGGGACTGAATTTGGAAATGGTAAACTCTTGTGATGCTCAACTAAGTGTGGACATGTGATATGCGATATGTGCACATGAAGAATTGCTTAATGTGATTGAATTGTAATAGCATGCCTTATCAATATTCTTGAGTTGAAAGTTACATTTAATGTCTTTGATTATCCTACTGAGCCAGTGGGCTGACGGATTTTTTCCCATAATATTTTAGATCAAGGAGTCGGCCCCTCGAAAGGCAAGGAAAAGGTGTGAGGCATGGTGAGAAGACGGGCAAGGGGCGCTTGTACATTTGCGAATTAAGTTGTACTTGAATAGAATAGTATGTCAACTCTGAGATCTAGTAAAGAGCTTACTAGGTGTGTTTTGTAAAAATAAAATCTTTAGTTTTGTATGATATGGTTTAATTACCAATTGGTTGTATAATAAGTTGTATTATCAGTATATTGTGATTAGTTGATGTGTCGTAATGCTTCAGCCGGGTTAAGATAACCTTAAGTTGGGGCGTTACAAATATCTCGTGCCAGGCATCGCAGCACCAGTACACCACTCTCATGTCTCGTGTCGTTGGCATCACGCCCATGCACCACTCTCTTGTCTCATGCGGTTGGCACCACGCCCATATGCCACTCTCATGTTATATGCCCCCGGGCACCGCACTTGTTCAGCACACATGTGCCCCCACCATGGACGTGGACACATGTTTTGACCCACTCTCTGGAGTGTGTAGCATTCTGAGGGGCTCTGCTCGCAGTGCTCTGGCATGAAGACCCTTCACAGTGGGATAGCTCGCTACCCCAGAAGCTATCCCCACATGGGATGACTTGCATGACACTAGGCACGTCTAGGCTATGACCACGTCACATTCATGTTAACAGTGATCGTCAGCGCCTACAACTATTCACTACACCATGTGCCCCACCGTGGACGTGAAACATGCTTTGACCCACTCTCCAGAGTGTGCAGCATTCCAACGGGCTCTTCTCGTAGTGCTCCGACATGAGGACCCTTCGCAGTGGGATAGGCTCGGTACAACAAAAGCTATCTTTGCCTGGGACGACTTGCATGACACTAGGCACGCTTGAGCTATGACCACGTCACACTCACATTACCGATGATCGTCGGTGCCCCCAGGACGAGGACCACCGGGTCACTTCGAGATGGGACCAGGTCTTTAAAGGACATCCTACCTAGTCCGCTGGGCAATCGGACACAGGGACCCTCTCTTACCGCTGTTAGGTTTTCTCCATGTCTATCGACACACCCCTGTGGGATTCATTAAGGGCGTGGACCGGTGGCTAGGCCAATGGTTTAATCTCATCATGCTGATGCTGTGTGGGGCATGCAACGCCAATATGGAAACCGATAGTCCAAAGGAGCATCGATATTTGTGGACCCCTGGTGACGTGTCACTCATAGGAGACGACCCGTGGCAACTGATGACACATGCATACTTTTGCCAACAAATAGAGGACTTTGGAATTCATTTAGGAGAACTTTTCTCAATCTCACAAAATCACTTTTCCACTCTCGAATCCAGAGCTACTGAATTCTAAAGAGAGAAACACAATTGGACTGTGACATTGGACATAATATCGACCATAACATTAGACCCTGACATGGACCTTAGCTTGAACTGTTGACTGTCAGTCCTATTCATCTCAGCCTTGAATGTACAGTGTTACCACTCCTCACTGTCTGTCTGGGAAGCGTTGTTGTCTACCCTTACTCCACCCTCACTGTTTCCCACTTTATACATCTGGTAGCTGGCATGGACTGTATCCTTTGTGGCACCTCCACGTAACTACGAACCCACTATTGGCATCATAATGGTCTCGAGTGTATCCCATTCCCGCGATCTCTTTTCAAATAAAAGAACTATTCAAAAGTGTCCTTTTTCCTTATCATAGTTCGAGTTTAAGACCGAAGTATAGGTTGTCTCTCATAGGATCAGAGTCGAACTACGACGGTTTTGATTCCGATTTGTCCGATTGAATAACAGGCAATTCGACCCCTAATGGCGGCTCCATAAAATCCTTTCGGGAATTTTTCTAAGGCAATTAGCTACACCTGTTGATTGAGTTTGTACCTTTAATGTGCAAAACTTAAGATTGATATAAGATAATCATCACTAAGGTCTAAGGTATGCTTTGTTATAGTCAACTTAAAACACATATATGATGGGATAGTTTACCCATTTTCCATATTGGTCGTTAAAGAGCTTGAGATTGACCTGCATTGAGGAAAGGCATTGCCTGATGGGACCTTAGACCGAGTAATTAAATAAGGTGAACTAACTCTTGAAAATTTGGGCAGGGTTGAGTTTGGAACACGAAGCTAGACTCGGGGCGGGTCATCCACTTGAGCTGGTGGTAATTATCTAACAATGGTTAGATAAGAGGTTATGTGCGGCTAAGATTGAGATTGTGCCTAAACGAGAATGCTGATGCATATTGAGGGAAAATTATAAAATCTCATATTCGAAACATCAGAATTTGTTGTTCACTTTATAAGTAGCTAATTAATTAGCCTTTTGAGGAAAGCGTTGTCTTATAGCAACGCCATGGTTCTAGGTTGATACATTCATTTACATATTGTATCTTCAAAGTTTCGCTAACGTCAAAGTAGAGATGTGATTGTTAAATGCAATATATTATATTAAATATAATCACGTTGAATTAGCTTAAAAATCATATATCAACGAGAAAGATTTTTCTTGTTCCATTAGCTTAGAAATCACGCTCAATCGTGTGTTTTATGAATGCTGCATATGTCATGAATAGAACCAAGTCCTAGTCTGCCGACAATTAGTAGACAACATAGAGCAGGACCTGTTTAGATTTTGCAATAGAAATCTCACCGTAACTTCTTGAAAAATTTCTCCAATCTAATCATATACATTTCTTTAGGTTTTCGTACTAATTTTGACTTTACCACAAGATTGAGTTCCTTCAGTCTAGAAAGTAATATGATCTCCTATTGAATGTCAGCAAATTTAAGACTAGTCTACAAAGTGAATCACAAAGCGAATCTGTTTTAGACTTATTCCATTTTCAGCCTATTTAAGTTTATGTCATCTAGGTGCTTCTATCAACTTTAATCCTATTGCATTGCGTTTTTACCTTCAACAAATAAAACTTAAGACTGAGAGTATATAATCATCATTAAGGGTCTAAGGCATGCTTTGTTATCATGAAAACACATATATGATGGGGTAGTTTACAAGTCTCCAACATTGGTTGTAGGAGAGCTTGTGATTGACTTGCGTTGACGAAGACAATGGGATCATACACCAGGTCATTTAAGATTGGTGAACTAACTCTTGAAAACTTGGGCTAGGTTGAGGTTGGGACACGAAAGGTAGACTTGGTGTGAGTTGTCCACTTGAATTGCTGATATTATCTATTAACGGTTAGATAGAAGATTATGTGCTACGGGTTACAAAGGTTGAGATTGGGCCTTAGCGAGGATGCAATACATACGAAGGAAAAGTATAATATCTCATATCAGATGTGAAAGACTATGTCGTTCACTTTATAAAATCCTGTTCAAGAACTTGTAAGTAATTAATTAGATAGCCTTTTAAGGAAATCATTGCTCTATAGTGATGCCAGGGTTATGGGTTTATACACTTATTGACGTAGTGTATCTTCAAAATTCCACTATCGTCCAAAATAGAGATATGATAGTTAAACGCAACATAATATAATATTTTTGAGAGTAATCACGTTTGATTAGCTTAAAAATCAAATATCACCAAGAATTATTTTTTCCTGTTCCATTGGCTTACAAATCATGTCCAATTGCCTGCTTTATGAATGCTTTATGAAGGTTAAAACTTACACTTTAGGAATGGAACCAAGTCACAGTCTGCTCATAATAAAAGGACAACATAGAGCAGGACTTGTTTAGATTTTGTACAACAAATCTCACCCTAAGCTAACATCTAATCCATGGTTGGTTGTATGTTACACTGCTGCTACTCCCATATCTCCTATTAGTGCAATCTGAAGTTTTTTGAATTGCAAATTTGGGTTCATTGTGATATGCTTATGAACAACAAAATTAAGACATCTCTTCTAATTCCGAACGGTTGTCTGTTCAGTTGAATGACCAAACCAATAGCATCCTAACAGTTGAACGACGATAAAAGACCTGACAATACTAGTAAGACATAGTTTGTGTGTCAAAAACACCAAGTCGTACAATTTTCACGATATTTTTGAATGCCCTGTTTAGATCATTTTGTTACTTGCATTAAATTACAAACAAGAGGCTAGCCCAAACATCATACTTTGCCTAAGGTTCTGGCAGCAACCATTAAGTCAAGTATTGTTTTCACACTTTGGCGAATCCGTAAGAAGTCATTCATGTAATGGACCATCTTCCTTTGAGCTCAGATTTCACCCCCCAGACCTCATTCTCTGGCAATGTTATGCTCACTATCCTCCCCCCGCAAAAACCACCAACCTCGCCGGAGTCTTTTGGCGTGGGAAGCACCAAAACGACGCCTTCATCCCCAACGCCATCCACAGCATAGCTCACGTAAAGCGGCTTTTGTCCATGCAATTCTAACGTGTAAAATTTGGCATCCTCCAAATTCACGAAGGTCAAGTTTGCTCCGTACATGACAAGATCTGATAACCCCTTCTCTCTCTCCACTGCCGCTTCAATCTTTCTCCGCTCATCCACAAGTGTTTCTGTAATAAGCAGCGCCAAGTCCTCTGCTTGGGCTTCCGCAGTGGGAAAATCCGTGCTCACTACGCCTATAACTTGGCTATTCCTCAGCATCGCCTTTACCTTGTCGTGTGGATCACTTCTGCAAATCGTCACTACTTTTGGCTCCGCCCTCTTCCGAACTTTTGCTATGGATTGCCAAATGACAGCACACAGTGACTCGAACGGAGGAAACCGAAAGCCGTCGTTGCCGCCACATATCTCAGCTTGTAAGCGGCTCAATTGCGTGGAAGATACATGGAAGGAATACGTCTCCATTTTGGTTTTGGAGTTGCCGACTATCCAGTGGTCATCGACGGGAGCAACACGTTTCACGGAAACTGGATCCTCTAGATGTTTTTCAGGGCTTAGCGGCAGGTGATTACCCGGCTTTTCATACGACTGTTCGGACAGCTGATGACCAGCCATGGATTTGCCCCACATATCTATGAACTCTGCCGCACAGAATGCATCTCCAAGAACATGAGCCCAGCTTAGGCCCAGCGATGCTCCTCCACACTTGAACTTTGTTATCTGCACACGAGAACTTAAATTAGCTCTCCTGGACAGCCCCCCACATAGGAGATTTGAGTGCTGCGGTTGGAAGTACTTTTGAGCTGTGTCGCGACTGTCTTTACCAACTATACAGATACATATGTTCGTGACATAAAGAGAGAAAAAAGCATGTAAGAGTCTCTTTGGGATTGTCATAGATTATCAACGGAACTCGTTAAGAACGCGAACGAGGTTTTTGTACATCAAGCTAATAGTTTCCTCAGGTACTAATTTGATGTGTCAAAGTCCGATCCGAATACCCTACGGTCATCGATTCAACAACAAAAGTGTTGTTTGTCCCTAAAGAAGTGTTTAGCTACAAAAAAACTCAAGTTTGTCTCCATGAAAATCCATTGGTAAATATTACAATCTTTTGTTCGTTGAAAACTTATTGGTCAAAGTCAACTTCTTGCCAAGTTAAGAATTCCTTTTCCTCAAGGACAATACAAGGCAATGGCGATTATGAAAAAATATAATTCAAATTGAAGTCCTCAATCGAGTATTGTTGAATAAGGGATGTTCTAGTCGGGTGCTGTATACTATTAAATTTTTTTTGGCTGCTATCTGAATGTTTGGAAGATGGGTACAAACTCGCGTATAATTGCCAATTAACCATCACCAAAATGTCTTAAGTAACTTTTAAATAGCGACGCTAAAAAATGCTGGTAAGAATTGTTACTGAAAGTATTAATGAAATGCCACTAATTATATTTAACGACTATTAACGGTCACTGTATGAGAGATTGTAACTATCTTCCTATAATCTAAACAATAGCAAATCTTTTCCCTAATCAGTATTTCCAGGTTGTTGCTGTAGATCCGTTTGTATGTGAATATGTTGGAGGTTTTGTGTAGTAGGTAAAAGTAAAACTTTTGTTACTTTGTAATTTGTATGAAGAAACAAATTTGCAACCGCTCTTTTATTTAACCACATTTACTAGTGTTATTCGATATGGATAATGAGAAAACTTTAGTGACGCAATTTTTTTACTAAGATTTCTCAGTCAGATATATGCAATATTAATGTCACCAATAATATTCAGCAAGGACATATATGGTTACACAAAAAAATGTTAACCTCTTCTTTGAAAATTTTAATTTGTGCCTTAATCTTCTTCCAGTAAGCGCGCTTGTCATCAAGAGAGAAAAGGGTGACTCAAGAGCTTTCTATTTACCTGTTTGTTTGATGCTTTCGATCATCGTCTACTCGCATGTGAAGCAATTGTTTTCTTCGCTCTAAATCTATTGCAAATCCTATCGAATGAGAATGTCATATTCGTAAGTCTTTTACTTGTATATTTGGATATGTATTAGATCACTTTCCGTTATCTTCGTATATGTTTTTTACTCTTCACTCAATAGTAGGCTCTACCTTATCTATATATGTACAAAACGACTAGAAACGATAGTAGAAACTTTTAATCAAATTTCATCCTAATTCGTATACATAGTTTATACACGAAAGTTAGCTTAATGCATTATGAGCTGGACATATGAAGGATTTACTCTCCCGTACCAGAGTTTGTTTACCCAATGTTTCTATTACAAAGTAATTTGGTAATTTTTTTTGTTTATCTAATTTCAAACCGTTGTTACAATCTACTTTTTATATCAAAGTCTTATATAACATTATCAAACCTCACAATTCCTCTCTCGTACGTTCCATTCTCTCTCTCTCTCTCTCTCTCTCTCTCTCTCTCTCTCTCTCTCTCCTTCCTCTTTTCTTTGTAATATAATTGGTCTATTTTGTTTTTAATATAAGAACTGTAGTTAATTGTTGGGATAATTACAACAAAGTTCCTGAGATTAGAGTAAAATTATAGGCGTGACCATTAGTTTAGACAAATTAACTTATATCTGTTGACCAAACAGAATCTTAAAAAACTTAACGGTTTTAAGAAAATGACATTGTTGCCCTTAAGTGAAAAGGTTATTTTTTTTTATTTATCAAATGCCATTACGTCATCTTAAAAAAAAGGAAAAAAAATCAAACTTGACTTTACTGTTTACTACCCCCCACCCATTATGTTTCTCAAACTCTTATCCCTCTTTCTCAAATTTTCTCCTGACCCAGCCGCCACCCCCTCCCCCCACCCAACATTGTCACTGCCTTCCTCCCCCCATAACCTCCACCTTCCCCCTACCCTACCCCTCCGCAGCCTTCACCCTTCCCCCAACCTGCCACCCCGGCCGCCCCTTCCTTTCCCCTCCCCTCAACCCCACTATTACCCCCTCCCTTTCCCTCAACCCCGCTGCTGCTCCTCCCTTCTTCCACACCGATGCCCACCCCCTTCCTTCCCCCACCCCACTACTAGTCCCCTCTCCCTCCCTGCCAACGCCACCATTAATTCACACCTCCCCAAGCCACCGCGACCCTCATTTGCCCACAATCAATGCACGCCACCCCACGACCGCGACCATCATTCTGCCCATCATCGATCCACGCCGCCCCAAGCCACCACGACCCTCATATGCCCACCTTTGATCCATGCCGCTTTAAGCCACCGCGACCCCCATTCTGCCCACCATCGATCCACGCCGGCCCAGGCCACCATGACCACAATTTACTCACCATTGATCCATGCAGCCCCAAGCCACCGCGACCCCCATTTGCCCACTAACGAACAGGACCAACGGATAGGACCAGACATTCGGCACCAAGGCCCTCACGCCAATAGGGTTGGACGAGACAGAGGAGGGCAGAAAGGGAGGGAGGGGGGTTGGCGCCAGGTATGTGTGTGTGTGTGAAAATTACAGTTTTGAAACCCTATTTTCAAATTAGGGCTTCAAAACCCTAATTTCCAAACCCTAATTTGAAAATTAGGGTTTGAATTCCTAATTTAAAATTTTAAATATTTTTTAGTATATACGGTACAAAGGTAGTAATGTCATTTTAAAAATACAAAATGATGACATCATAAAAAAAATACACTTTTTGGACGGAACCCTAACAGATGGACATATATGTTACAATACATTTTTCATATTTTTTGTCACGGTATATTATATTTTAAAACTTAATGTTTTTTGCTGTAATTTCACACGAAACTCAGAGACTTTGCTGTAATTACCCCTTAATTATTTTTCATTATTGACCGTTAGTTGCTTTTATATGTGCATTTTTTTATTTTTTATTCATCAAATACATGTGCATATCTGAATTTGATATCCAAACACAACTTTATTCGGTTGTTAAACTCAAATTTGTTAACCAAACATCGAAATTGAGTTACTATACATTTTAAAAATGTATCCATGTCAACAAATTCGGAGATATAAAAGTGGATGCAAATAAATTAACTAACCAGACGAAGCATTATTTACTTTTAGACTTGAACTTCCTTTTTATGCCTAGTTTACACGATAAAGCCAAGAAGAAGCAAGATTTACCTGTATAAGAACTTGAGGAGAAAACTGCAGCTCGGGACCAATGACTTGATTTGGAAACAGCAACTTCTGCTGAGAAATTAAATCCTTCATCTCTAGCCATTCATCCGCGGTCCTGTCACACTCGGCCTCGATCATCCTCACCCCGCAGTCGTTACACTTGACGAATGGTCGTCCAGATTCGGATCTCCGGAAGCGGCCACACGCAACGTAATAGTGGTTCAACCATTTGAACATGGCTTCCTTGATCTTCTTGATGGTTAGCCCTTGAAATGCCTGGCTACTGAAGTAGTAAACACCTCTAAGGTAGTGAAGCTTCATGGCCAAGTCCATGTTACTTGGCACATGAACTACGTCTTGCCCGGTACACCTTCCCGGCCCAACAGAAGAGAGCTTTATGTTGAAGATTGGGCTTTCTTCCTTGGAGATACCCATGGTTTCACGGGGAAGAAGGGTTCAAAAGTGGGAACGAAGCTGTTGTTTGGGATAGTGTATACTACATACACTTGTTGTTTAAACTTCCTGTTTACATGTGTATATAGACAGGGGGGGGGGAGGGCACTTTATGGGAGATCGGTGGGAGTTAAGGTGCATTCGCACATTATCAGGTAATAGCACCAGGTTCTTGAGAGTTTGCTGGGAGGTAGTTGAGCATTAAATTGTACGTCGCAATAGGAGCCGGTGAACGGCCGAGAGAAGTGATGACAGAAGCTTCAACAATCATTGAGTATAATTCTTACGCTTTATCCAACAACTGTTTATTTTACAATGAGGTTAATTCTGCACCAGTCATCTAAAGTTCAAAGCTATTTATACGGGGAATATATATATAGGGAGCTGATCCCTTGATAGCGCTAGCAAAATGGAGTATTTGCTAGCGCGATCTGGGCCGTCCATCCTGAAAGATGGACGGTTCAGATCGCGCCTTTTTCTAAAACTGTCAGTAGTCCGCGACACAATATCGCGGACGACATTTTTTACCTTTTTGCCCCTCCATGCCGTCCGCGACATAGTATCGCGGACGACTGACAGGCCCTGACGCATGTCAAAAAAAAGTCGTCCACCACACTGTGTGGTATGACTTTTTCTGTGTCATTAATGTGTCCGCTACATTATGTAGCAGACTAGTCTTCTCTTTTTCCCTCCCTTCTCTCATTCTGACTTCTTCTTTTTCTCTCTCTTCTTACTTTGATCCTGATGAACAAATCTTCATGAAGTTCGCTGGCAACAGATTGCCATTGGTAAAAAAGACTCCAAAACGAGCACACCCAATTAGCACATCCACCTGCAGGCTGGAACCATTCATGAAATTGGCTGGCAGCAGATTGCCATTTTGTTCTAGGGTCTTCAACCTCCTCCATTTCTATCACCCTTTATCAAAAACGAAAAGATTTTAAAAAAAAAACCTAATTTCTCAAACCCATGACAACCAAATCAAAGCACATCATAACTATTTGAAGCGGCAAGATAGAAAGAGAAGGAATAGTTTTCAAATGGTTGTGCCCTCGATCGCCACTCGCACGCTCACAAGGGAGAGAGAGAAGATGAGAGATGAGGGGGAAAGATGGTTGTGCCCTTGATCGCCGAACACGGAAGGTGCTGTCCAACTACCCCGAAGGAACCACCGTCTTGAAGGAGCTCATCCAGAAGAGAGAAGATGAGAGATGAGGGGGAAAGAGAAAATAAAAGTTGGTTGTCTCTTTTCCAGAGCTGACAATACGGATGTCTCTTTTCGAGAAAGTAAAATAGTCCGCTACATAATGTAGCGGACGGTATTTTTGTTAAAAAAACTTCCGCTACATTATGTAGCGTACGAACTTAAAAAAAACGTAAAAAAAAAGATTTGGACCGTCCGCGATACAGTGTAGCGGACGGGTGGAGGGGCAAAAAGGTAAAAAACTCCGTCTGCGACATAGTGTCGCGGACGACTGACAGTTTTCGAAAAAGGCGCGATCTGGGCCGTCTATCTTTCAGGATGGACGGTCAGATAGCGCTTGCAACTTAACTCCATTTGCTAGCGCGAGCAATGGATCAGCTCCCATATATATATATATATATATATATATATATATATATATATATATATATATATATATATATATATATATATATATATATATAATAAAACATTATAGTGATTTGAAACAAGCCACTGACAAATTAGCTTTTGACAAAACACAATTAGAAGTTCAAATTTCTGAGTTAAAAACAAAAGTACAAAATTTTGAATTAAATGCCTCAGATTGGAAAGATAAACAAATTTCTAAATTTTCCAAACATCAGCAGCTGAAACAACTTCTTCACACACCTCCTGTTTCTGGTATACAAGAGACAGCTAGTCCTGTTCTACAGGTAACAGGTAAAGACTCCTCAAATCCTGTGATAGCTGGAGGTTTGCTCAAAATCTCTGAAAATCCCTCAAGCTCGGGAGAAAGAACTTCTAGTCCAGCACCACCGGCGGCTGGTAAAGACACCTCAAGTCCGGAGACCCCTTTCCGTTTGGGCAAAACGGAACTCAGAAGACAGAAGATCAAAGAAACAAAGAAGAAGTTAATGGCCGATGCAATCAAGAAACAAACTGCTGATATGATATACAGCATCTTCTCAGATTTTGACAAAAACTACGTTCAAGGACAGTATAGTGAAGAATTTGCACAGAAGCCATATACAAGTTCAGATTTCAAGCGATTAGACTATGAGCTGGATGAAGTATTGAAGACATCATCTTCTGATGATCCAGATACTGCCACGTCTCACCAGAAGACATCAGAAAAACGGGACAAAGGCAAAGGAAAGCTAGTTGATACTGAAAAGGACAAAGCATCTTAGTGGACTCTTGGACCCACGAAGATTCTTAAAAACAAGATTACTTTTACACCTGTCCCTCTACTTTCTGTAAATCACTTTACTTTTGCAAAAGTTTATTCCAATAGAAGACAGATTCCTGTACAACTTTTGACCATGTAAATTTTAGTGCGCCTTTTTGGCATAAGAGCGCATCTACTTTTGTAAAGATAGATGTAGTGCGCATCTCTTTTTAGGACAGCTGTTACTTGTAATTATTAGAGTTTAGGTTTTCTCTGCCTATAAAAGGCTTAGAGCTCTTCAATTGTAGGTACGCTGAAACTACTGCATTCTCGAGATCAATAGAATTCTCCCATTGCTCTCAAATTTTCAACCTCTCAACTCCCTTGTTCATAATCACAAATCTGCTCAGTTAAGAAGACTTCCAGTAAAGTTTAGAGTTTTCAAGTAAGATTCTTTCTTTACTCTTATAGTTTAGCTATTCTGGGGTGAACACGCTCATGAGGTGAAAACCTCTCTATGAATTGAAAAGGAAAAATTTCTTTCAAAAAATTCTAACATCTCAAAGACTAAAACATGATATAGGAGATAGGATTTTAGAGATCATATGGCATTTAGTGTAAATGATGAGCTCTGCCCTGTTTAAAAAAAAAAAAAAAGGATTTTTCAAAGAAGGACAACTTAGGACTACTTGATAGGTTTTTAAACAAGAGTGGGAGCGAGTCATAGGGTAGTAAGCCGAGTGATGGCGTTGTAAATCCCGCGGACTAACGCATGCCCTGAGTTTTTTAGCCTAACTGGAACATCTTAGGAAATCCTTTTAGAACAATCCATCTATCTTATTTTAGAATTTGTTTAGGTCACCCCGGCAACTCATCATCTTCTAGTTTCTGCCATATCTTCTCTAAATCGATCCTCTATAGCGCTGTTTTTCTCTGAAATGTTACCATTTTTTCCAACAATGGTTTTTGGTCTAACCGGGGACCAAGATTTTTAGAAAATCGTTTTTCCGGCCAAACCCCTCCATTTTGGTATCAGAGCCACTTTGATGAAAGAAAAGTTTTCTAAGTAAAGGAGAGAAGTGAGTAACCCAGAGCAAGTAGCCCCTCTAAATCAAACATGAGTACACCAGAAGGAACACCTTTTTATGCTTTTGATAATTATTACTGTGAATTTCGTCGCTTTTTTGCAGCTTTATCAGTTATTGATAATACTAATAATAGAGTTAGGTTTAATATTTCTGGAGGCACCTTTTTATTAAGATACAACCCTTTACAATATTATATGCCTAGACTTGTTAATTTTCCTGAAATCATAACAAATTTAAATCCTTATTTAAAGCATTTAATAAATTTTTACATATGCCTAATAGACATGGACAACAATAGCTATTATCATAATGAATACATTCGTCTTTTAGTACAAACACCATCTAGTGATAGATTTAGACAAATAACAGAGACACACCAAGATGAAGCCTTAGCTAATATTACTAATCATATACACACCCTACATATAAGTCGTCGTAATTCTGAAAGTAGTGCAGAAGACATTTATAGTAGTGAAAGTAGTGATACAGAAAATGATAACACTAATAGACAAAGTACTTTACTTTTACCCGATTAAAATGCCTAGAACTCTAGACCCAAACGAACACCAAGAACCTTTTAATTTTGAAGACATGATGAATAATTTTAATATGGAACCTTATATGATAACAGGCCTTTTAGAGACAAGTCAGAAGTTTTTCGCCGCTTTAGAAAATATAGATTTTGCTAATGGACGAATTAGAAATTTTATAGACACCCAAACTTTAGATCTAGTATACAATCCTTTATCAACATACATAAGATATTTCTTACATTTTGATACTCTTTTACATGATTTTGATATCTTTTTTCAACATTTAATAGGATGTTATATTCATTTAAAAGATCAAGACAATAATTCTCTTTATATGGATGAAATGTTAAGAAAAATTAGAGAAGAAAATAATATACAAACTGAAAATGAAATAGAAAATTTAGCAAATCAGGCAGATACAACTATAAATTTAAATTGTGATGAAGAACTTAGTGATGAATATTTTGATGATTATTTAGTATATGACCTTTATGATAATGACAATGATTATCCATGGGATGATGAAGCCCTGGCTAATCTAGACAATATGTTAAACGGTATTTAATGACTACTAAAGTGATAGATTTGCAAAATTTACAAACAGACAATAATAGTTTAAAAATAATTAGGGAAAACTTAGACTATATTAAAAATACGTTACAAAATAGCATAGAAAAAACAAATAATTCAAAACTAGAAATAATAATGACACAACTAAATGAAATTAGAGATGACATAAAAGGATGCAAGCTAAAAATAATACATTTAGAAAAAAGGCATAAAAAATTAGAAGATAATATAAAACATTATATACAATTACAAGGCATTGAGTATAATGATTAAAGACTACGAAACCAACATAAATTATTTAAATGCTTACAATAATAGTATTCGATATTTAAGCCCCGGAGAAGGTTTAACTAGAAACAACGTAGGGACTCCTACTGAGATAATAAACAAAAAACAAAATAATATAATAATTATATTATTATTAACATGTTTAGAAAAAATAGAAAATTTACAAATCCAAATAACTGAGTTAGAAGAACAAATTAGAATAAAGCCTAAGCAAACATCTACAAAAAATATAGAAGATTTATGTAAAAAATTAGATAATATGCAAATTGATAAAAAGAAACCTTCTAAAACAAAAGAAGATTGGAAATTTTTAGTTTATGATAAACAAAGAATAGAAGAACTAAATAAACACAGAAAACAAAAAGACAAACTCATTTCTTAAAATGTTAAGAAATACAGGAAATATTTTAGGAAAAGGTAATACAGAAGATAGAAATAGGACAGAAGTCTTAGCCACAGAAACAAGACGTAGAAATGAAAATACAGTAGGCAATAGAGTACTTAGGTTATTTAGACAACCACCTGCACCTATAGCTTCTTTAGAACAAATAATAGACATAGATAGACAAATTGAACAATTTAGACAAAATCGATTAGATTTAATTTCCCCACAAATTCTTTATCAAAATAATGCACCAGTAAGTCAAACAAGACTCTTTATGCACTATAGAGAAACTCAAAATAGATGCATAGGAGATGAAGTAGTTAGTATAAATTTAATACATCCAGATTCAGAACAAGAATTAGTCAGAGGCAATTTTAATCTTACACATATAGGTTTAATTGTTGTAGGAATTAAAGGATTAACCAGAAGAGACACAGGAGCTAAAGTCTTTTTAGCTATAGTTGATGATAGGTTTACTAATGAACAAGCAATTCTAGGAGCCATTGAAGTAGACATGAACAATAATGGAGGAATATTTTATTGTGCACCAGACTTTTGCTTAAATACAAGAGACTTTGCAAAAAATATTAAAATAAAAATTATGACTAAAGGTTATGAGGAATTTCAACAAGGCAAAAATTTATTAATATGTTCTACTTTTATTGGAAAACTTACACAAAATAGTCAAGTAGGATACCAATTAAATATAGAAGACACTGCCAAATTTATAATTAATCGTGGAATTAGATTATTACCACCTTATAAGGTAGATGCTTTAGACAACTCAGGCCAAGAATGGCAAATAGATAGAATTTTAGGAACAAGTTCTTCAACTAGCATAGTACCAACAGATAGCTTATGGTATAGAAATACATCAGGCAGAATGTCAGTTAGATTTACAAATTATGTTGAAGCAAGTAATAATCCAGACATCCAAGAAACAGAAGAAAATGAATAAAATAAAAGCTAAAATAATTTTAAATCAAAAAATAGGAACTACTTATTTTGGTCAAGGACTTAGTTGGTCTCAATATCAAGAATGTATACAAATGATAGAGAAGGAAGAAAATAGCCTAAATATATTTGAAGAATCTGAAGAAATAACACAACCTCAGAAAATAACTATTCCTGATGAACTAAAAGATTTAGATATAAGCCCTACATTAATGTTTAAATCAGTATCTTTTCTTGAAACTTCAGAACCTGAAATAAATTACAAAATAGAATTAGATAACAAAATTAATAATGCTCTACAAGAAATAGAAGCTATTCGAGTAAAACAACACAAAGAATTAGAAAATTCTAACAGACGGTTATTCGAAGAATTTGAAGAATTAATGACAAATAAGAATAAAAATAAACAACAATATGAATTTGATAAAGATGCAATAACAGAAAATGATTTTGACGAAGATATACAATCTATATCTACTCAAATTACAACTAATAATACAAAATTTAATTTAATGAATGAAACCCCTTACATATTTATGGAAGATAGTGGTGAAAATTCAAACCTAACTGAAGATAGTAGGTTTTATACAACCAGAGGTAATTATAGACCACAATATACTTATGGAAATTTACCAAGACAAAGTGCTAAAATAGATGCATCAGACAGACCATATGATAAACCTAATTATAGACCTAAAGGAAAAAGACATCCTTTAGAACAAAATTTTAAAATACAAAAGGCAGCAGAACCTTTTATTTTAAATATTACATCAGTAGATCCACAACAAAGAACAAATTATATACAAGTATGGAAGGATGCTGTTGTAGCCAATTTTATTACAAAACAAGCTGATAACTTAGAAACAGGTGAAGAAATGATAAGATACATGACACAGTTTTTAGGACCCATAGCTAAAGCAAATTTTGAAGAATGGCAAAGAGCTTATCCTAATGATTTACGAGAAATGGCCGATTTAGGGCCTAATCCATATAATTTTGTAAACACTATACAATTAATTTTAACCGGTAGAAATCCTAATACAGGAGACGGTGTTCTACAAAATGAAGCCGCTAGAAGGTTAGAACAAGTACATTTATACAATTGGCATAATATTAAACCTTTTATGCAAGAATATTATTATTTCGCCTCTCAAAGCGGAAATATCTATAATGAAACGGTTATAAACAAATTTTTAAATAAATTACCAGGAGCATTAGGAAGAGAAATAACAGATACAATTAAGAAAGCCTATGAACAACCATCAGACAAAAAACCTGCTTATGCTTTAGGAAGTGTTTTAGAACAAGTTATTGAAATTTTAGTATCTAAATGTACTAATATACAAATATCTCGACAACTTAAAAATGAAACAAGTTTTTGTAAAGAAATATATACACCTCAACATTACGGTCAAGAAGAACCTAGACCTAAATATACTCGTAAACCTATAAGACAATATAAAAAACACCCTAGAAAAACTTATTATTTAAGAAAGAGTAGAGCTAGAAGACCTTTCTTAAATCCAAGACATGTACGTAAATATGATAATAAACGTATTTATAAAAACAAAGTAACTTGTTATGCATGTGGCGAACCAGACCATTTAAGCTCTAGTTGTCCTAGAAAACATAATAACAATACATTTAAAGCAATGATAGTCAATAATACAAATGAAGATTTAGTTGAAGTAGATGAAACCCTAAGTGATACAGAAAGCATTTATAGTATTAAATCCATTGAGGAATATGTTGAAGATACAATTTCTCTAAGTAGTGATGAAGAGGAAGATCACCTTCCTGTAGAAACAACTGATCAATTAGATATGTTTATAAATTCCTTGAAACAATCTAGTATTTATAATTTTATGTTCAAACCATCAGAACACAATTTAATTAAACAAGAAACTTGTATACATCAATGGGAAATAGGAAAAGGAATAGATACAAATACCTGCTACATATGTCAATGGTACCCTGCCATTAAAGTAAGATGCAAATGTTCTTTATGTTATGCCGAAGCCTGTACAAAATGTTTAAAACAAAAATTTAACCTAGATCTTAGCAATGCCTCTACTTCCAAGTCTAAACCAGATACAATCTATTATGATAAAAACATAAATAGACGTTTAGAATATTTAGAACAAAAAATAATACAAATTGAAGAAGATATAGAACAACTAAAAGAAATTAACTTAGACATACCCATAGAAGAACCTAAAAAACAACTGATACAAGATTTTAATATTGATAAATTTTGTACTAAACCACGTTTTAGTAATCTAATAACTACACGAATACAAATTAAACATTACAAAAAACATGTAGAGACAAATGCAATCATCGATACAGGATGCACTATCACTGTTATCGATCCTTCTCTTATAAGTACACAACATTTAAAAATCTTAGATAAACCTATGACTGGAGTAGGATTTTCTAACACACCTATACAATATGATAAAATGATTTCAAACGCTTATATTACTTTCCTTACACCTTGTAATGTACAATCTCCTCCATACCATTTAAACCATGCATTTTGTACTCCAATACAACATGCTGAAGGCAAAATTATTCTAGGTATTAATTTTCTCCTCGCCAATAACAATACAATTACTCTATCCAAAGAACTTTTTCAAATCTCTCAAAATACAACACACACACCCATTAATATTGATACACCATCAGAGTACGCTCAGAAGCGTGGTGGGACATATATAGACATAGATACAAAAACTTCACAAATATGTACTGATTGTCAAAAAGGTAAGACAAATTGTTGTTTAACTAACATAGACTCAACTTCTTTTGATGACAGCGGCTTAGAAACATTTAGTGAAGAGATAGATAATGATCCATACAATATATATAGAGTCAGTTATAATTTGATACAACAGTTTACTAATAAGAATGATATTCTTAGAGCCGTTGAAACGTTACCCTTTTTAGGAGAAAATCCCATAAAACGATGGGATTTAAATAAAATTTATTGCAGATTAGACATTATTAATCCTGATTATATAGTTAAAACAGCTAATATCGAAGCCAGTAGTTTAGATACAGAAGATTTCAAAATGCATATTAGCGAATTAACAAACTTAGGAGTAATAAAACCAAGCAATAGTCCACATAGATCAGCAGCATTTATAGTTAGAAACCATGCAGAAGTAGTTAGAAACAAAAGTAGAATGGTAATTAATTACAAAAGGTTAAATGACAACATAAAAGATGACAGTTACAATATTCCAAATAAGACATTTCTTTTAAGTAAGATACAAGGTAAAAAACTTTTTAGTAAATTCGACTGTAAGTCAGGTTTTTATCAAATTAAAATGTGGCCCGAAGATATTAAATGGACTGCATTTACCACACCAGAAGGCCTATATGAATGGTTAGTTATGCCATTTGGCCTTAAGACAGCACCAAGTATCTTCCAGCGCAAAATGGATGATATTTTTAGACCTTATAATGATTTTATTTTAGTATATATTGATGATATTCTTATTTGTAGTAAAAACGAGACAGAACATTTATCCCATTTAGATTTAGCCTTTAAATTATTTGAAAAACACGGTTTAATCCTTAGCAAGAAGAAAATAGAATTATTTAAAACAAATATAAAATTTCTGGGTATGGAAATAGGAAATGGCAAGATAAAGTTACAAGAACATATATCTAAGAAAATTTTAGATTTTCCAGACAAGTTAGAAGGACTAAAACAAATACAAGCATTCTTAGGACTTGTAAACCAAGCTCGTATGTACTTTAAAGATCTTAGTAAATTAATTGGACCATTATACAATAAAACAAGAAAAAATGGTCAGAGACACTTTAATAATGAAGATATTAATCTAGTTAGAACAATAAAAGAAAAGGTACAATATTTACCTGATCTTTATTTACCCTTAGATACAGACTATCTAATAGTACAAACAGACGGTTGCAAAGAAGGATGGGGAGCTGTCCTATACTGCAAACCTACTAAATACAGTAATAAAAAAGAAGAAAGATTATGTAGATATGCAAGCGGTAAATACAAAGAAAGCAATCAATATCTTACAAGTTTAGATTTCGAACTATTAGCAATAATATATGCACTTGAACATTTCAAAGCACTCTTAATAAGTAAATATGAATTTTGCATAAGAACAGATTGTGAGGCAATTGTTAGATATAATAAAAACAAAGACTCTAGATATACAAATAGATGGGCAAAGTTTTTAGCAACACTTAGCAATTATAGGTTAGACAAAATTGAATGGCAACATACAAAAGGAAAAGATAATACTTTAGCAGACTTATTATCTAGAAAATTATTCTCTTAACGAATTTTTTTTGCAGATATGACTCCTTTTGAAGCAAAACAGCAACTCAGATGGTATAAGCAACTAATCCTTCGTGAGATGAATAGGATAAGAGACATACTTTGCTTGCCAAAAACTGATTGTCCTTGGGAACAAGAATACAGAAAAATGACAATTTCCCAGTCACAACAATATATAAAGCATATGAGGAATAAACTAGATCTATTTGGAGCAGTTTTCTGCCATTAGACTTTGTAAATGTCCTTTTAATTTCAGACATTATGAGTGCTGTAACTCTTTAAAGAATATTTTAATATGAATCCTTTTCAAGTTCATCGTTTTCTTAAATAATTAGCTTGGAGGAATTCGATAAGTTTTCAGACAATCCTCCTAACACTAAGTTTTATACAAATCTTAGTACTAACAAATATTGCATTATTTGTCTTGTTTAATATTTTGCAGGACAATGAATCCCTTTTCGGGAGGAAGACCTCCTTGGCGAGCTAGACCGTCGCCAATGTCGAATACACCTCCTTATACTCCTCCTTCCCAAGCCCATTTTCCAAATACACAGTCTCAGACAAATCCTCCTTTCCCTACACTTTTTCCTTCATACACCGATAATTCAGGAAGGCAAAGAATTAATTTTGATGGAAGCAATTTAGGCGTTATTCATGTAGGAAGCAAGTTTCAAATAAAAGACCCTAAGATTACTTCTCTTCCAATAGACCAAGTCACCCTTTTAGACAACATTTGGCAGTCTTTTATGCGTAAAGACAATAGTTGGTTTGTCAATGCTTTGAACGGATTAGCATCTTATTTCCACAAACTTAGAGACACTCGTAGATTTCAATTCTATTGCGTTTTTAGGGGAAAACAACCCGGCATTTACAAACATTTTCCAGAGGCAATGCATCATGGTGTGGGAAACCATGAAAAACCTTGGTTTAAAGGCACTCAAACATTTGAAGAATCTCGTAAATTAATGCAAGATCATTATGGTCTAAATTATTTTATAAGTCCTTTTTGCACTAATCCTGACACCTCACTTGCTACTTCTACTTCAGGACCCATTCCTTCTTCTCCTGGATCACAATTTTGCAAAATTTGTGATATTTTAATAAAACATTATAGTGATTTGAAACAAGCCACTGACAAATTAGCTTTTGACAAAACACAATTAGAAGTTCAAATTTCTGAGTTAAAAACAAAAGTACAAATTTTTGAATTAAATGCCTCAGATTGGAAAGATAAACAAATTTCTAAATTTTCCAAACATCAGCAGCTGAAACAACTTCTTCACACACCTCCTGTTTCTGGTATACAAGAGACAGCTAGTCCTGTTCTACAGGTAACAGGTAAAGACTCCTCAAATCCTGTGATAGCTGGAGGTTTGCTCAAAATCTCTGAAAATCCCTCAAGCTCGGGAGAAAGAACTTCTAGTCCAGCACCACCGGCGGCTGGTAAAGACACCTCAAGTCCGGAGACCCCTTTCCGTTTGGGCAAAACGGAACTCAGAAGACAGAAGATCAAAGAAACAAAGAAGAAGTTAATGGCCGATGCAATCAAGAAACAAACTGCTGATATGATATACAGCATCTTCTCAGATTTTGACAAAAACTACGTTCAAGGACAGTATAGTGAAGAATTTGCACAGAAGCCATATACAAGTTCAGATTTCAAGCGATTAGACTATGAGCTGGATGAAGTATTGAAGACATCATCTTCTGATGATCCAGATACTGCCACGTCTCACCAGAAGACATCAGAAAAACGGGACAAAGGCAAAGGAAAGCTAGTTGATACTGAAAAGGACAAAGCATCTTAGTGGACTCTTGGACCCACGAAGATTCTTAAAAACAAGATTACTTTTACACCTGTCCCTCTACTTTCTGTAAATCACTTTACTTTTGCAAAAGTTTATTCCAATAGAAGACAGATTCCTGTACAACTTTTGACCATGTAAATTTTAGTGCGCCTTTTTGGCATAAGAGCGCATCTACTTTTGTAAAGATAGATGTAGTGCGCATCTCTTTTTAGGACAGCTGTTACTTGTAATTATTAGAGTTTAGGTTTTCTCTGCCTATAAAAGGCTTAGAGCTCTTCAATTGTAGGTACGCTGAAACTACTGCATTCTCGAGATCAATAGAATTCTCCCATTGCTCTCAAATTTTCAACCTCTCAACTCCCTTGTTCATAATCACAAATCTGCTCAGTTAAGAAGACTTCCAGTAAAGTTTAGAGTTTTCAAGTAAGATTCTTTCTTTACTCTTATAGTTTAGCTATTCTGGGGTGAACACGCTCATGAGGTGAAAACCTCTCTATGAATTGAAAAGGAAAAATTTCTTTCAAAAAATTCTAACATCTCAAAGACTAAAACATGATATAGGAGATAGGATTTTAGAGATCATATGGCATTTAGTGTAAATGATGAGCTCTGCCCTGTTTAAAAAAAAAAAAAAGGATTTTTCAAAGAAGGACAACTTAGGACTACTTGATAGGTTTTTAAACAAGAGTGGGAGCGAGTCATAGGGTAGTAAGCCGAGTGATGGCGTTGTAAATCCCGCGGACTAACGCATGCCCTGAGTTTTTTAGCCTAACTGGAACATCTTAGGAAATCCTTTTAGAACAATCCATCTATCTTATTTTAGAATTTGTTTAGGTCACCCCGGCAACTCATCATCTTCCAGTTTCTGCCATATCTTCTCTAAATCGATCCTCTATAGCGCTGTTTTTCTCTGAAATGTTACCATTTTTTCCAACAATGGTTTTTGGTCTAACCGGGGACTAAGATTTTTAGAAAATCGTTTTTCCGGCCAAACCCCTCCACCAATTTTTGCAAAATTGTGATCCAGGAGAAGAAGGAATGGGTCCTGAAGTAGAAGTAGCAAGTGTGGTGTCAGGATTAGTGCAAAAAGGACTTATAAAATAATTTAGACCATAATGATCTTGCATTAATTTACGAGATTCTTCAAATGTTTGAGTGCCTTTAAACCAAGGTTTTTCATGGTTTCCCACACCATGATGCATTGCCTCTGGAAAATGTTTGTAAATGCCGGGTTGTTTTCCCCTAAAAACGCAATAGAATTGAAATCTACGAGTGTCTCTAAGTTTGTGGAAATAAGATGCTAATCCGTTCAAAGCATTGACAAACCAACTATTGTCTTTACGCATAAAAGACTGCCAAATGTTGTCTAAAAGGGTGACTTGGTCTATTGGAAGAGAAGTAATCTTAGGGTCTTTTATTTGAAACTTGCTTCCTACATGAATAACGCCTAAATTGCTTCCATCAAAATTAATTCTTTGCCTTCCTGAATTATCGGTGTATGAAGGAAAAAGTGTAGGGAAAGGAGGATTTGTCTGAGACTGTGTATTTGGAAAATGGGCTTGGGAAGGAGGAGTATAAGGAGGTGTATCCGACATTGGCGACGGTCTAGCTCGCCAAGGAGGTCTTCCTCCCGAAAAGGGATTCATTGTCCTGCAAAATATTAAACAAGACAAATAATGCAATATTTGTTAGTACTAAGATTTGTATAAAACTTAGTGTTAGGAGGATTGTCTGAAAACTTATCGAATTCCTCCAAGCTAATTATTTAAGAAAACGATGAACTTGAAAAGGATTCATATTAAAATATTCTTTAAAGAATTACAGCACTCATAATGTCTGAAATTAAAAGGACATTTACAAAGTCTAATGGCAGAAAACTGCTCCAAATAGATCTAGTTTATTCATCATATGCTTTATATATTGTTGTGACTGGGAAATTGTCATTTTTCTGTATTCTTGTTCCCAAGGACAATCAGTTTTTGGCAAGCAAAGTATGTCTCTTATCCTATTCATCTCACGAAGGATTAGTTGCTTATACCATCTGAGTTGCTGTTGTGCTTCAAAAGGAGTCATATCTGCAAAAAAAATTCGTTAAGAGAATAATTTTCTAGATAATAAGTCTGCTAAAGTATTATCTTTTCCTTTTGTATGTTGCCATTCAATTTTGTCTAACCTATAATTGCTAAGTGTTGCTAAAAACTTTGCCCATCTATTTGTATATCTAGAGTCTTTGTTTTTATTATATCTAACAATTGCCTCACAATCTGTTCTTATGCAAAATTCATATTTACTTATTAAGAGTGCTTTGAAATGTTCAAGTGCATATATTATTGCTAATAGTTCGAAATCTAAACTTGTAAGATATTGATTGCTTTCTTTGTATTTACCGCTTGCATATCTACATAATCTTTCTTCTTTTTTATTACTGTATTTAGTAGGTTTGCAGTATAGGACAGCTCCCCATCCTTCTTTGCAACCGTCTGTTTGTACTATTAGATAGTCTGTATCTAAGGGTAAATAAAGATCAGGTAAATATTGTACCTTTTCTTTTATTGTTCTAACTAGATTAATATCTTCATTATTAAAGTGTCTCTGACCATTTTTTCTTGTTTTATTGTATAATGGTCCAATTAATTTACTAAGATCTTTAAAGTACATACGAGCTTGGTTTACAAGTCCTAAGAATGCTTGTATTTGTTTTAGTCCTTCTAACTTGTCTGGAAAATCTAAAATTTTCTTAGATATATGTTCTTGTAACTTTATCTTGCCATTTCCTATTTCCATACCCAGAAATTTTATATTTGTTTTAAATAATTCTATTTTCTTCTTGCTAAGGATTAAACCGTGTTTTTCAAATAATTTAAAGGCTAAATCTAAATGGGATAAATGTTCTGTCTCGTTTTTACTACAAATAAGAATATCATCAATATATACTAAAATAAAATCATTATAAGGTCTAAAAATATCATCCATTTTGCGCTGGAAGATACTTGGTGCTGTCTTAAGGCCAAATGGCATAACTAACCATTCATATAGGCCTTCTGGTGTGGTAAATGCAGTCCATTTAATATCTTCGGGCCACATTTTAATTTGATAAAAACCTGACTTACAGTCGAATTTACTAAAAAGTTTTTTACCTTGTATCTTACTTAAAAGAAATGTCTTATTTGGAATATTGTAACTGTCATCTTTTATGTTGTCATTTAACCTTTTGTAATTAATTACCATTCTACTTTTGTTTCTAACTACTTCTGCATGGTTTCTAACTATAAATGCTGCTGATCTATGTGGACTATTGCTTGGTTTTATTACTCCTAAGTTTGTTAATTCGCTAATATGCATTTTGAAATCTTCTGTATCTAAACTACTGGCTTCGATATTAGCTGTTTTAACTATATAATCAGGATTAATAATGTCTAATCTGCAATAAATTTTATTTAAATCCCATCGTTTTATGGGATTTTCTCCTAAAAAGGGTAACGTTTCAACGGCTCTAAGAATATCATTCTTATTAGTAAACTGTTGTATCAAATTATAACTGACTCTATATATATTGTATGGATCATTATCTATCTCTTCACTAAATGTTTCTAAGCCGCTGTCATCAAAAGAAGTTGAGTCTATGTTAGTTAAACAACAATTTGTCTTACCTTTTTGACAATCAGTACATATTTGTGAAGTTTTTGTATCTATGTCTATATATGTCCCACCACGCTTCTGAGCGTACTCTGATGGTGTATCAATATTAATGGGTGTGTGTGTTGTATTTTGAGAGATTTGAAAAAGTTCTTTGGATAGAGTAATTGTATTGTTATTGGCAAGGAGAAAATTAATACCTAGAATAATTTTGCCTTCAGCATGTTGTATTGGAGTACAAAATGCATGGTTTAAATGGTATGGAGGAGATTGTACATTACAAGGTGTAAGGAAAGTAATATAAGCGTTTGAAATCATTTTATCATATTGTATAGGTGTGTTAGAAAATCCTACTCCAGTCATAGGTTTATCTAAGATTTTTAAATGTTGTGTACTTATAAGAGAAGGATCGATAACAGTGATAGTGCATCCTGTATCGATGATTGCATTTGTCTCTACATGTTTTTTGTAATGTTTAATTTGTATTCGTGTAGTTATTAGATTACTAAAACGTGGTTTAGTACAAAATTTATCAATATTAAAATCTTGTATCAGTTGTTTTTTAGGTTCTTCTATGGGTATGTCTAAGTTAATTTCTTTTAGTTGTTCTATATCTTCTTCAATTTGTATTATTTTTTGTTCTAAATATTCTAAACGTCTATTTATGTTTTTATCATAATAGATTGTATCTGGTTTAGACTTGGAAGTAGAGGCATTGCTAAGATCTAGGTTAAATTTTTGTTTTAAACATTTTGTACAGGCTTCGGCATAACATAAAGAACATTTGCATCTTACTTTAATGGCAGGGTACCATTGACATATGTAGCAGGTATTTGTATCTATTCCTTTTCCTATTTCCCATTGATGTATACAAGTTTCTTGTTTAATTAAATTGTGTTCTGATGGTTTGAACATAAAATTATAAATACTAGATTGTTTCAAGGAATTTATAAACATATCTAATTGATCAGTTGTTTCTACAGGAAGGTGATCTTCCTCTTCATCACTACTTAGAGAAATTGTATCTTCAACATATTCCTCAATGGATTTAATACTATAAATGCTTTCTGTATCACTTAGGGTTTCATCTACTTCAACTAAATCTTCATTTGTATTATTGACTATCATTGCTTTAAATGTATTGTTATTATGTTTTCTAGGACAACTAGAGCTTAAATGGTCTGGTTCGCCACATGCATAACAAGTTACTTTGTTTTTATAAATACGTTTATTATCATATTTACGTACATGTCTTGGATTTAAGAAAGGTCTTCTAGCTCTACTCTTTCTTAAATAATAAGTTTTTCTATGGTGTTTTTTATATTGTCTTGTAGGTTTACGAGTATATTTAGGTCTAGGTTCTTCTTGACTGTAATGTTGAGGTGTATATATTTCTTTACAAAAACTTGTTTCATTTTTAAGTTGTCGAGATATTTGTATATTAGTACATTTAGATACTAAAATTTCAATAACTTGTTCTAAAACACTTCCTAAATATATATATATATGGGAGCCGATCCCTGTCTACCATAAATGTAGCCGTCCACGTGTACTCGTGGACGGCTTTGATGGCTTTTTTTTTTTTTGAAAAAGTTGCAATCGCTGCTCTTTCATGCAGTTGCAAAATTTGACAATAATACCCCTAAACCCCAACCGCAACACTTTGTTGCGGTTGGTATCGTTTTTTTTTTTCCGGGAAAAACCCCAACCGCAACAAAGTGTTGCGGTTGAAATTATTGATTAACCCCAACCGCAACACTTTGTTGCGCTTGGTATGATTTATTTAAACAAAGTGTTGTGGTCCTCCCTTCCACCCACGACCAAAACCCCCTCCCCCCCCCCCACCACCAAAAACCCAAACCGCAACAAAGTATTGCGGTTGGCATCATTGGTAGACACCAACCGCAACACTTTGTTGCGGTTGCAATCTAGCCCCACCAAAAACCCCCTTCCCCCCCACCACCCCCCCCACCACCAAAAACCCCAACCGCAACAAAGTGTTGCGGTTGGTATTATAACAACACACCAACCGCAACACTTTGTTGCGGTTGCCATCTAGCCCCACCAAAAACCCCATTTCCCCCCCACCACCCCCACCACCACCAAACCTCCCCCCCCATCACCAAAAACCCCAACCGCAACAAAGTGTTGCAGTTGGTATTATTACAACACACCAACCGCAACACTTTGTTGTGGTTGCCATCTAGCCCCACCAAAAACCCCCTTCCTCCCCACCACCACCAAACCCCCCCCCCCCATCACCAAAAACCCAACCGCAACAAAGTGTTGCGGTTGGTATTATTGCAACACACCAACCGCAACACTTTGTTGCGGTTGTCCTTTCCCCACACCAAACCCCCTCACCCTTCCCCCCACCAAAAACCCCAGAAATTCCCCACGTGGTGTCCTTCCCCCCTCCTGTCCTCTTTCTAGAGGCAGCTCAAAGCTTGGCCGCACAGTCTTTTGCAAAATTTTTTCTTTCACAGCCTTTGACTACTGCTCACTCTCACGGATCTAATTTTTTCTGTCCTTTCCCCCCCATGTTCTCTTTCCAGAGGCAGCTCAAAGCTCGGCCGCACAGTCTTCTGCAAAATTTTTTCTTTCACAGCCTTTGACTACTGCTCACTCACGGATCTAATTTTTTCTGTCTTTTTTCTTCTCTCTTCCTCACTTTTCTCTCTTTATAATCCATTCTCCCCAAACCCTTTCTTTCACTCTCCATCATCTTTACCAACTCTCTTCATACTCCATATCTCACCTACATAATCTCCACAATAATACAAACAAAAAACTTTTACGCTAGAAGATCGGTGGATAACCGGTAGAAGATCGGTGGATTTTTCTTTAAATTTATCAAGTTAAAACAAGTAAGTATTTTGAATTTTCTTATAATTCAATGTTAATTTCAAATTATTCTTACTAATGGATTGTTTAAATTGTGTTATGTTTAAATTGTTCTTACCACAGTCTAAAATTCGAGTTTTTTGAGAGTTTGAAATTAGGGATTGAACTAGCGTTTATTAGCGAATATTCATTCGAAGTCCAAAAATATTCATTGTAGACTCAAATCGAAGATAACAAAAATACAAATTGAACGAACCAAAAATCAGATCAATCGGAGATTGGATGAGCGGTTTTTTAGGCCGTCAAAATTAGGTTTATACAAATCAGGGTATTACATTTATAGATTCCAAAATAGCGATTTTTTAGGGTGTCAAAATTAAAAATTTTCACAAATTTATAAAAAATAGCTAGAGCTAGATTTTGCCAAAAAGCAAAAAAGAGACCCTAGTTATATTTAAACGATATATATCAGGGAAAAATTTCAAATTTTTCCAAAGACTGGAAAGGGGTTAACTGATATGGGGAACCTTGTAACTTTACAGTGTAGTTTAAAATATCAAGCTAGCGCAATTTCGCGCGAAACTTTTTTGAGAACCCTAGGATGTTGGAAAGTTCCATTTCCCAGGACTTCAGGCCATTCTGAAGTTGTTAGCTATTTTTTTGGCCGAACGGGCTTTAAGCGCTCGATCCGGACATCGGTTCGGGAGTTTTGGGAGAAAAATCCGTAAAATACTTTTTAGATCAAGAATGAATTCAGGAAGCTTAAAATAGTATTTCAAAGCACTTTTAAGATTTTTTGATGCCAGGGAACATTTTGGTAATTTGCCACCCCAGGAGGGGTATTTTGATAATTTTACAATGTTAAGTTTTTCAAAGGACTTTTTAATCCAGAAATGTAAGTAAAACACCTGAAAGGTTATTTTGAAGCTGATTTGGGGCGTTAGGGTGATAATGAACCCCGGGGGCATTTCGGTAATTTGCCGCTCATCGGGGGTATTTTGGTAATTGAACATTGTAAAATTTTTCGACACAACTGGAGGAAATAATTTTTATTTTATTTAATTCTATGACTTGTTGAGAATGATATAATTTTTATTTTTTAGATTTCAGTATAAATATGGATGCAATTGGAGGAAATAATTTTTGTGAAGATTCTGATCCACCTTACTTGGGTCAAGTTTTTCAAACACTGGACGAAGTTGAAGCATACTATAGAGCATATTCGAAAACAATAGGTTTTGGTATTAGAATTAAGACGACTAGAAAACGGGCGAATACAGATCAAATTTGTGGAAGACTATTTGAGTGTCATAGAGGAGCACCGCATGTACCCTGGTTGTTCTGATCAGTGACGAAGGGCCAACAAGACAAAGAAAACGGGACACATTTTCGGGTACCGGCTGCAAGGCCCATGTGTATGCAGTACACCGGAAAAATGAAAACCATTGGGTTGTGACGGGAGTGGAGTTGAGCCATAATCATCAGTTGATGACCCCTAGTAAGATTGGTCAAATTCATCAACACCGATAAATAAGCGCGGCACACAGACAACTGATATTTACAATGGCCGAGGCTAAAATTCCACCTTCTAGAATGATGGGGGTTTTCTCAAGCCAGGCTGGGGGGATTGACAAGTTGAGTTTCAACGAAGTAGACCTTCGAAATGAACTTCGTGTTCAGAGGAGAGAGTCTTTCGGTAAGAGTGATTCTCAAGCTACACTTGATATCTTCAGGAGCCTTCAGAGTGAGAATTCTGGCTTTTCTATAGTCTCCAACTGGATGATGAGAACCGCATTAGTACTATATTTTGGGTGGATGCCCGTTCTAGAGCTGCTTACCAAAATTTTGGGGATGTTGTGACGTTTGACACCACATACCGCACAAATAAGTACTCTATGCCTTTTGCTCCGTTCACCGGGGTGAACCACCACTATCAGTCAATCTTGTTTGGCTTTGCCCTGCTTAGGGATGAGACGGAGGAGTCATTTACGTGGTTATTTGAAACGTGGCTTAAAGCAATGTATCATATTCCTCCAAAGACCATCATCACCGACCAAGATCTGGCAATGAAAAATGCAATCGCTAAGGTCCTTCCAGATACTCACCATGGCCTGTGCACATGGCACATAAGCAACAAATATCCTGAACGGCTTCACAATGTATATGCAAACCATCCGACATTCAAGACTGACTTTAATACATGTGTGAAGAAATCGTTGACGGTAGACGTGTTCGAGGAGAGGTGGGCCAAGTTAATGGATGACTACTATTTGCACAATCATGAATGGTTACAATCGTTGTATGAGATCAAGACACAGTGGGTCGGTGCCTACACCAAAATTTTTTTTGCAGCCGGAATGACTACGACCTCGAGAAGCGAAGGTATGAATGCATTCTTTGATGGGTACGTAGGCCATTCTTCAAGTATAAAAGAGTTCGTACTAGAGATGCAGAAAGCCATTGACAGGCAATTTTTCCTTGAGAGAGAAGCCGACGCGGCTACAGTTTACAGAGAAAGAGCCATAGTAGTTTTTTCACCTTTGGAGGCTCATGCGGCTCAAGTCTATACCAAGGAAATGTTTAGACAGTTTCAAGAGGAACTACTAAAGTCGAATCAATATAGCATGACAAAGTTGCACGAGTATTCCACCAGAGATCTCAAGGTTTATGCTTTGACAAATGTGACGAATTTTGCCAATCCGTGCTCTTCGTCGGCTCCGAGGAACAGAAGACATTTTACCGTAGCAGTGTGTATGGACACCGGGTTTGTTAATTGCAACTGTCAACTGTTTGAGCATAAAGGTATACTTTGTCGACACGCGTTGAGGTATTTGAGCGCCAAGAATGCTCGTGAAATCCCTCCAGTGTATATCTTGGAACGGTGGACGAAGGAAGCCAATAGAGTCCACGGTCACATTCCTTACGTGCCCAATGTTTCAGTTGATTTCGAGCAATCTGAGACGCTGCGATATAATCACCTTTGTAACATCATGCACGGTTTATCATTGGATGCAGCGTCAACATTTGATGGGTACAGGTATCAAGTTGAAGCAGCCGCACGGGATAAGGCTAACCTTGCACAGTTTAGGATGGCATTACCAGAAAGACGGGACAATCCGACTACTCGGACGACTCCAGCCGGTAGATTCAATCGAGCTTCACAGCCAGTCATTGACAGCACTAGCCTGCAAGGTGAGGAGGACGATATTTTTGATCCAATTATTTCTCAAACAAAAGGGCGAAAACGAGCAATACGCATGAAGAATCCGATTGAAGAAGCAACGGGTCAAAAAAATTGCGAAAGTGTGCGTTGTGTAATAAGATGACTGATCATGACAAGAGAAACCATTATAAAGTGTTAGGTATCGAACCTGGCAGTATGGTCGAGGAGGACGATGATGAGGAAGAGTGTTAGGGTTAATGTTTCAGTTGTATAAATTGAACTTTTATAATGTTTAAATTGAACTTTTATAATGTTTTTTTTGTTTTCCTACGAAGAGCCTATTCACGCACACCTTATCGCCCAATTCATGGCTTCCAAAAAATCTTGTAATTTTTTTTGTCACTTTTTTTTGGTCATTGTACCTTAGGCACGCTAGTTAGCCCATTCTATGAATTTCGGCAAAAATAGAGACAAATAATTTTTTTGATTTTCCTACAAAGGGCCTATTCGCGCACACTTTATCGCCCAATTCATAGCTTGCGAAAAATATTGTAAATTTTTTTGTCACTTTTTTTTGCTCATTGCACCTTAGGCACGCTAGTTAGCCCATTCTATAAATTTTGGTAAAAATCGAGACAAATAATTTTTTTCGTTTTCCTACGAAGGGCCTGTTCGCGCACACTTTAGCGCCCAATGCTTAGCTTGCAAAAAAATCTTGTAATTTTTTTTGTCACTTTTTTTTTGCTCATTGCACCTTAGGCACGCTAGTTAGCCAATTCTATAAATTTTGGCAAAAATTGAGACAAATAATTTTTTTTGTTTTCCTACGAAGGGCCTATTCGCGCACACTTTATCGCCCAATTCATAGCTTGCGAAAAATCTTGTAATTTTTTTGTCACTTTTTTTTTGCTCATTGCACCTTAGGCACGCTAGTTAGCTCATTGTCCAAAATCAAACAATAGTAATAATAAGGCTAATTCAATTTCAAACCTTAATATCCAAAATCCAACAATAGTAATAATAATCCATACGAAAGTCTACTACATCTCAGGATAATGGTAAGGAAGGCGTCTAGCTACACCCTTTTTCAGCTCCCAGGCTATCCTATATCTAAACGTCAAGGCATCGTTTCGAGACCACGTATCATATTCGAGCACATCCGAGCGAGCTATGTAGTCCATGTACTTGAGGACGTAAATCCCGCAATCATGACTGTTATATTGCTTTGGTCGGTTTTGTATCATCGCGACCGTCCAAGGCTCTATCATTGTTTTGCTCATGATGGCTTCCCCCTTAAAATGTCGGCATGCTAGTGGAATAATAGTAGTCTACATCTAAAGGTTATCAAGCCCAATTCATAACAAGAAGAATAGACTATGAGCGAAGTCAAGAAATATAAACTAACCACCGTATTGATGTACGTGGAGTACATCTGTGCCAGCTGCCGACCAGGTCCGTCTTCCCTTAGGCTATCGTATATGTGGACCACTTTATTCTCTGGATAGAGAACTAATAGGAAGAAGTGGCTTGCATGAAGAGCAGGTAGCATGATTAGGTTCGCCTCAGCTGCGTGACATTGATAGTCCGCGTTCAAGTAGGAAAGCACGTTTGCAGATGGTCTCCATTCACCCTTGCTTGTCCCTCGCATCCTCCTCCATTCTGTGAACTCCTTCATGCTATTCACCATGATGGGGATAACAAAAGAGGCATACATGTTGAGCTTCAAAGTTTGGCAGGGGTTATAATTTAGCTCTCTAACACGGAGCAGATCTATATAAGCGTCTATGAGAAAATTCAAAATATCTGTCTCCGGCGCCAACAGTTCTTAGATCAGAGTGACCTAGGAATGCTGAAACAGGAAAGTCTGCTGTAGCGATTGGCTCATGCCCGAAGTAGTGCCGGTCGATCCAATCCCGTTTGCCCGGACTCAATGGCTTCGTCGGTTGTCCTTTATCCGACCGGAAGCTTGGGCGCGAGCCTGGATTCCTACTTGGGTCACCTGACTCTGGCGCTGAGAGTCGTACGCGTCAGGAGGCAAGCGACTAGACAGCTCCCACACCTGAATCTAGGGATGATAGTCGTACGCGTCAGGAGGAAGCGACTAGACGGCTCCCACACCTGACTCTGGGGCTGAGAGTCGTACGCGTCAGGAGGCAAGCGACTAGACGGCTCCCACACCTGACTCTGGGGCTGAGTCGTACGCGTCAGGAGGCAAGCGACTAGACGGCTCCCCTTGGTAACCCCGGTACGCAAGACTAAAGTTTTGAACTTCAGTCTTGTACCTCTCAATGGACCTCTTGAGATTGTCAGGAGCCTGCGCGACAAACCAGTCAAACCCCTCCAGCTGCTTGAACACCTCAGTGCCCTGGTCAACCTAAAAAACATGCATACAAAATATGGCTAATCATTTCAGGCATGGTCGATAAGGTGCGCAAATAAAAATTGAAACAACACTAGCATGACTTACAATGTTCAATGCCCAGAACTGGTCATAGATCTCACGTGGCGCATACGATGTCTTCCTCCCTGGGAAGGGCGATTCACCCTCGTGCGCGTCACCTTGAGAAACCATTGCAGGTACTCCTCAATGCTGATGCTGTCGGCCTTCAGCGATACAAGGCTATCATATGTTTCTTGCCAAGTATTCCACTGTTGCACCTCGTCGCTCAACAAATTCAAGGCATCAAGCACCTCGAAGTTCGGCCCTCGACCACTCCTGTATGGCCGCATGTCTACAGCGGGTTTTGGTATCCCTTGTAGACAGCCAGCTTGCCTCATAGCTCGATCGGGCATCTGAAACTCACATACTTCGAAGTGAATAAGCGGCACCCGAACCAAACCTGCCAGCACGTACGACACCGGAAGTTGCCAACACCACTCATCCAACCGATGCATCACCTTGCTATATGGCTGCCACGTCACCTGGGATGCATTGAGTATCTCTAGTTCCCCCCGATAGAACTTTAGATGGTGGTGCGGGTCTACCCGTCTCCTCCGGTTGGTCGTAGGCCCCCAGGCCCACACCCTAGGCCACGTCTCATCGGAATATTCCCGGTTGTGGACGACCCGTGGGTAGCCTCTCGTAAGACCAAACCTGTGAATGCAAACATTATCTGGAATTAGTAATTAATGCACGAATATATTGACACGTCAACCAAGAAAATAAATGCTCAAACCTGTAATAGAGTGAGGCAGGCGGCAATGGACTTGGCACCCTTTCTCGTAGCTCTGTGCAGTGCTCGATATAGGTGCGCAAGGACAGCTGAACCCCACGAATACGAGTATACCTCCTCAAGATCCTCCAAGAACACCATATACTTCGGATGCACCGTGTTTTTCGAATGCGTCGGAAGTAATATGGCTCCAATAATATACAGAAGGAATGCCTTCGTATACGTCACGAAATCGTGAGGAGTGTATTCATCCGGTAGCACGCCATACTGCTCTCTCAGCCATTTAAGTTTGATGCCGTTTGTTGTAAGAGCTTCCCTCGGAATTCCCGGAAAATACTGCCTAGCCATCTTCGCTATGGATGCAGACGTTTTGCTCAAAGTAATGGGTCTGCCGTGACATGGGATTCCAAGTATAAATCCGACGTCCTCTAATGTAATAGTCATTTCACCAAACCGGAAGTGAAATGAGTTCGTCTCGCTCCTCCATCGTTCAACTAGAGCGGATATAAGGCAATCGTCGTGTCGAGACCAAATCCCGCAATCGGTGAACATAGATAAATTTTGACGGTGTAATAGTTGTATTTGTTCCTCGTTTAGTACCCACTCTTCGAGGTGACTTGTGCTTTGAATTGTTTCCAAAACACCCCTATCGACACCGTCAAATACGTGCCTCGCGACGTGGTCATCGTCATCGTATAGGATTGATGTATCATGAGGTCCAGGGTTGAAATTCATATCTCTAAGAACAAAATATAATCGTAAACCAACTTAGCGTCCATAATATTTACATTCCAAAACTATAACTGGATCTTTAACCTAGCTTACCAACACATTAGCAATAGTCATTATCTCATTATTTCAATGTATTAAAACCATTCCTCACTTCCCACCACTCCGAACGCTTAATTACGCGTGTTCCCTAAAATTTAGCGCCAACGTGGTAATTTACCAATATACCCCCTGATGGCCGCTACACCACCAACACCTCAAAATCGCTTTAAAACTACTTTTTAAATGTATTACATCAATTATATACCAAATATTTCCTCAGAAAATTTTAAAGGGGATGAGTTACCAAAATACCCCCAACTTATGCAAAATACCCCCTAGCAGCCATCGCCCCACCAAAATACCCCCGATGAGCGGCAAATTACCGAAATGCCCCCGGGGTTCATTATCACCCTAACGCCCCAAATCAGCTTCAAAACAACATTTCAGGTGTTTTACTTACATTTCTGGACTAAAAAGTCCTTTAAAAAACTTTATCGGGAAAATTACCAAAACACCCCTCTCGGGGTGGCAAATTACCAAAATATCCCCTGGCATCAGAAAATCTCAAAAGTGCTTTAAAATGATATTTTAAGCTTCCTGAATTCATTCTTGATCTAAAAAGTATTTTACGGATTTTTCGCCCAAAAATCCCGAACCGGTGTCCGGATCGAGCGCTTAAAAGCCCGTTCGGCCAAAAAATAGCTAACGACTTCGGAATGGCCCGAATTCCTGGGAAATGGAACTTCCCAACATCCTAGGGTTCTCATAAAAGTTTCGCGCGAATTCGCGCTAGCTTGATATTTTAAATTACACTGCAAAGTTACAAGGTTCCCCGTATCAGTTAACCCCTTTCCAGTCTTTGGAAAAATCTGAAATTTTTCCCTGATATAGATCTTTTAAAAATAACTAGGGTCTCTTTTTTGAACTTTGGCAAAATCTAGCTCTAGCTATTTTTTATAAATTCGTGAAAAACTGTCTAATTAACTTTTCACCTTTAGCGACAATTACGTTTCATATTCACTTTAATATTCGCTAATAAACGCTAGTTCAATCCCTAATTTCAAAACTCTCAAAAAACACGAATTTTAGACTATGGTAAGAACAATTTAAGCATAACACAATTTAAACAATCCATTGGTAAGAATAAATGGTAAGAACAATTTGAAATTAACATTGAATTACTTGATATATTTAAAAAAACATCCACCGATCTTCTAGCGGTTATCCACCGATCTTCTAGCGTAAACTTTTTTTGTTTGTATTATCGTGGAGATTATGTAGGTGAGATATGGAGTATGAAGAGAGTTGGGTAAAGACGATGGAGAGTGGAAGAAAGAGTTCGGCGGGAACGGGTTATAAAGAGAGAAAAGTGAGGGAGAGAGAAGAAAGAAGATAGAAAAAAAAATAGATGGACAAGGGGGGGCCGGGGGGAGAAGGACACGTAAAGGGGGGTGGGGGCCGGGGGAGGAAAAAAGGCCAAAAGGAGGGGGGCGTGGGGGGGGGAAAGGACATGTGGGTGGGGGCCAACTGGGGGGTGGGGGGTCGGGGGAGGAAAAAAGGCCAAAAGGAGGGGGGCCATGGGGGGAAGGGGGAAATGACACGTAAAGGGGGTGGGGGGCCAACCGGGGGGGCGGCGTGGGGGGGGGGGAAGGGGGAAAGGACACGTGGGTGGGCCAACCGTAGTGAATGCAACCGCAACAAAGTGTTGCGGTTGGGTTTTGGAAAATGATACCAACCGCGACACTTTGTTGCGGTTGGGAAATTACATGTAGACCCACGACCGCTACTCTTTCTTGCGGTTGGGGTTTAGGGGTATTATTGTCAAATTTTACAACCGCACGAAAGAGCAGCGGTTGCAACATTTTCAAAATAAAAAAAGCCATCTGAGCCATCCGCGAGTCCACGTGGACGGCTACATTTATGGTGGAGAAATAACGTTTTCTCCACCGGTAGACAGGGATCGGCTCCCTATATATATATATATATATATATATATATATATATATATATATATATATATATATATATATATATATATATATATATATATATATATATATATATATATATATATATATATATATATATATATATATATATATATATATATATATATATATATATATATATATATATATATATATATATATATATATATATATATATATATATATATATATATATATATATATATATATATATATATAGGGTCGTGATCCATTGATAGCGCTAGCAACTTAACCCAAGTTACTAGCGCGATCTGGCCGTCCACGGGCTAGAATAGATGGCTAGATCGCGCGCCACAATAGCACTTTTTTTTCACCGTTCGCAACATAATGTAGCGGACGATAATTTACCGTCCGCTACATTATGTTGCGGACGGCAAAACAGCGCTAGCAACTTGCTAGCGCTATCAAATATATATATATATATATATATATATATATATATATATATATATATATATATATATATATATATATATATATATATATATATATATATATATATATATATATATATATATATATATATATATAGGGAGCTGATCCATTGATAGCGCTAGCAAATGGAGTTAAGTTGCTAGCGCGATCTGACCGTCCATCCTGAAAGATGGACGGTCCAGATCGCGCCTTTTTCCAAAACTGATCCCCGTCCGCCATACTGTCTCGCGGACGGGAGTTTTACCTTTTTGCCCTCCTCCCATGTCCGCGAGACTGTCTCGCGGACGCCTTTCTGTTCCTGACATGTGTCAGGAAAAAGGCGTCCGCCATACTGTATGGCGGACGATCTCTAGGCTGACACATGTCAGGGCCTGTCCCCTCGGTCGCCTATAAAGTCTCGGGCGTGAGCCCCGAGAACTGTCCCCTGGTATCTGTATGGCGTCAACTCTCTCCTGCTATAAATATTTAATCAGATCGGGGTATATATATTATTGTAGCGGACGGCGTCCCCTCTCTCGAACATCTAACCTAAAGCCGCTACCCCATCTACGGCGACTCACATCTCCGGTCACCCACATCTCCGCCGACACCACCGTCCTCCCCTCAACGACGATCTCGATGGCTTCTGGATCGGAGACCACCTACGCCTACGATTATATTGGCAACTTGCACCTGGTAGGCAAACACTTTTTCAAAGTCATGATGCCGGGATTTGAGCATGAACTTGTAGGCTATCCCTCTTTCTCTTTCTCTGTATTTTCGTGTGTTAAAAGTTTGATCTTTTGTTTTTCTTAACCAAAACTAACCTATTTTTTGTATTTTGTGTTTGGTAGGACATACCGGAAGCATTTACCAATCAATTTACAACAATTCATGATAGTGCAAGATTATATAGCCGCAAGGGGGCATGGCAGGTTGAAATCAAGCTGAAGCCCGGCCGATCCCAAAAAAAGGAATTCGCAGAGGGTTGGAACGTCTTCGTGCGCCAGCATGGCCTCGAACTCGGGGACTTTGTAGTGTTCGAACACCTTGGGTGGTGGGATTTTCAAGTTGTAATCTTTGAACGGAGCGCTTGTGAAAAGCTTTCGTACCCCATTTGTGAACCATAGTTTATTATAATAAAAAAATATTTATGTTCTTGTTTATTATGTTTTCAAATTTTTTCTTGGTTAATTGTGCCTTTTTTTGTTGCCTCGATATATTGATATATTGAGATCGTTGATTATGAATTGTACATTATTTTTTGGAAAAATTGAGATTGTTGATTCCGTCGCTAAAACAAGTCTTTGGGCGTCAGTTTATTAAAATAGCATTAACGTACTATGTCGCTAAAACAAGTCTTCGGGCCAATTTATTTCAATTTATTAAAACTGCATTACGGGCGCCAATTTATTCCAATTTATTACATTACGCCACATTGTATAGTTCTATATATATAGCGGATATAAGGCCCTCCGCTTAGGCCGGGTTCGGGAAGGTCGGGAACTAAGGCCCCGTTTGACAAAAAAATTTTCCCTTTTTTCAGTTTTAAAAACTAAATGTCTGGTCCGTGCCAACCATTTTCTGCGGTAAGTATATCCGCGATACTATATAGCGGACAGTTTGGACTAAGTGTAGAAAAAACTAAGTGTTGGAGAGGTGGAAGTAAGTGTAGAAGAAAAAACTAAGTGTAGAAGAAAAAACTAAGGCCCCGTTTGACAAATTTTTTTTCCCTCTTTTTTCAGTTTTAAAAACTGAAAAAAGTGTAGAAAAAACGAAGTTTTGGAGAGGTGGAACAAAGTGTAGAAGAAAAAACTAAGTAGTGGTATTCTAGTAGCGGACGTAGAGAACACAACCAAAAACATTCTGCGGGGCCGTCCGCTATACTATGTAGCGGACGTAGAGAAGATGTGTCGTCCGCTACATAGTATAGCGGACGTAGAGAAAACTACCAAAAGTCTAGCGTCCGCGATACTATATAGCGGACAAGGAACAGACCCGCGATACTATATAGCGGACGGCAAATATATATTGTCCAGCGGACAGCAAATATATATATTCAAACCCAAAAGAAAGTCCCCCTATAACTTCTACACTCTTCTTCTCCGTTCTTCCTACTCACAAATATTCCCAGCGGCGTTGGCAAGCAGATCTGCGCAATTTCTTCATAAGAGCAGCTTTAATCCCCCCCTAATAGATCACGTAAGTTCACAAAATCAATCCTTTACATGTTTCTAATCTATAGTTGTGATCAATATTGCGTTTTATGCGTGGTTTTGATTATGCATTGAGCATGTGCTAGCGGTGATGAGGATTTATATATGTATGTATTTGTTCATGTGCTAGCGTTTGTAAAATCCGATTCCATAGTTTCAGTTGCAAAAAATGGAATTTATCCCTGGACCAGAAGATCCATCCGTGTTATACGACCAAGCCAACCATATCAGTACGCTCATATGGGATGGTGGAGTAAGATACATTATTTATCAACTTTCTTATTATTACGAACGTTGTTTTACCGTTCATTTTGCTCAAATTGTATTTATTAATAATTCGTAGGAAAGAGAACTTCTCACCACCGTAGAAGTATCTCGCGAGTTCACGAGATGGACCTTGAACAATTCCCAGAAAAGCATACTGCGTGGAATTGGGTTTGGGATTTTCACGCATGGGCAGATCTTTCAACAGCTTGACCGGGCCTTGATAGGTGCCCTTGTTGAGAGGTGGAGAAGTGAAACGAATACGTTTCACTTCCCGATCGGAGAGATGACGATTACCCTAGAAGATGTAGGGTTCATCTTGGGGTTGCCGGTGACGGGGCGGCCGGTAATTGCTCCTCCGTCAGACGCAACGAATAAGAGAACAGCGCGAGACTTCTTCACTTCGATACCCCAGGATCAATTTAGCACTGGTGGTATAAAGTTGAAGTGGTTGGTAGATACCTACGGGGTTTTGCCGGAAAACTATACGGGCCGTGAGCTTGTGGTGTACACAAAGGCCTTCCTCTTGTGGGTGATGGGAGCAATTTTATTCCCAACGACGTCGAAGAACACGGTCAGCGTGAAATATTTACCGTTGTTGGGTAACCTGTCGGAGGTTGGGGATTATGCCTGGGGTGCAGCGGTTCTTTCGTATCTGTACCGAGCATTGCACAAGGCAACGAGGCCCAACTCCAAAGCCATATGTGCATGTCTCTCGCTATTGCAGGTATATCATATAAATCATGTCTTCGTTATTGTGTTTTATTTTTGTTGAATCGACGATATAAATATAATTTTTTGATGTTCTCAGGTGTGGTCTTACGAACACCTTGCTCCCGGTGCACCAACGCGTAGGGATGGAACCGACAAAGTCTGGCCTCGGTTGTGTGCTTGGGAGTACAGCCGGAGGGCTAGCCACTACAAGAGGAGAGTCGATCCCCATCACAACATTACGTACTATCGAGGGGAGTTCGACCGTCTATCTCCGGGCCAAATGCGTTGGGCACCGTACATACGTTTGGCGCGACGGGTGGGAGAGTCGTTCGTCTTCACGCTCTCCGGGTTGCAGCGCACACCCCTGATCCATTTCGAGCTCGCAGAGTGGCAGCTGCCCGACCGAGCAATGCGCCATTTTGAGTTGGAGCAGGGTTTGCCAGTCGATGCCCCGGATATGAGGGTTAACAGGAACCCACCGGATGTCGGAGTGTTTGGCACCGCCAATGCGTACGAATTGTGCGCGGCCGAAATAGAGCTTTGGACTTCTTGGCAGGACACACTGGCGGCCATCGTCTCGGAGCCAGACCCCGTTATCAGCATCGATCAGTACGATGAGTGGTACTACCGCATCACGCGGAGGAGAGTAGCCCCTGTAAACTTTGAACGTGGGGAGAGGTATGCGCCTAGGGGTCAGATCGATGAGCGTATGGCATACAATCTCGTAAGTTGCCCAACAAGTCTGACTTGAACCAAATTAGTTGAATATAAATGTCTGATTGAAGTTACTTAATTTTTTATCTCTTTGGATGTAGGTTAATGCCTCGCTTGCATTCTTCCAGAAGTTGAGTGAGCGGAGGGATCTGGTGAGCGCAATGGGCGAGGATCTTTGCCAACAGGCTGCGACATTGGCTTTAGGCTGCGGGAATTTTTTGCGCCAAGCATCGGGCCAGTCTTCGGGAGTAAGCCCGGGAATGGGTTATACGGGCGTCAGCCAGGGATACGGTGATCCCTCTGGACAGGCTTCAGGGGTGAGTCAGGGAGTTGTTGGTACCTCTGAAGCGGGGATGGGACAGGCTCAAGCGTCGTGGGGCGATTACAGCGGCCCCTCCTTCAATTTGTTCCCGGAACCCCTCTCTCAAGTCACGCAAGACTTTCCTTTCGGAAACTACGGTTTCTCCGAGGCACTGCCCATTGTCCCGTGGGCGGGACCAGTTGGCGGCCCCGAAGGGGAATATCAGCCGGCCGAAGAAGGAATTGGAGGCCAATATCCCCCGATCGACCCCCGAGGGCAATATCCGAAAGGGCATCCAGCCAGGCCCCTAAAGCCGCATAAATGCGATATAATCCGAGCCCGTTATTTTAGCGGGGCCCCCCAAGACGGAGCGTCGTATGACGTGGATCACCCCGAGGGCTTGGATTACAATGCCTCTTGGACAGAGATCGCCTCGCTGGCGCCGGGATCTTGGTTAGACAGCGGTGTCATCTCGCACTACGTGCAAATTCTGAGGCGAAGGTGTCGGGAGCATCCAGACATCGGTCTGCGCGTGTTTATCTTGGATGCTTTTTTCCATCAGCTCCTAGTACAAGAGTGGCACGACTGGGGCAATGCAAGGAAGGGGAGAGGCATGGCCCAGTGGAAACCGTCCCCTAACCTACAAGCATATCTTGCTAGGGATAGTCCAGTGAGCGCAAGTGTTGCCGACGTGTTTCTAATCCCCTTTTTAGGGAATGCCCACTGGTACTTGGTTTGCTACGAACCATTACAGAGCACGGTTTCAGTCGTCGACAGTCTCTACGATACCGACGTGATGCCTGTGATTGATATGTACCGAGGCATAGGCCAGTTGGATGCCATGGTAAGATCCTGTTTCCTTCTTGTTGTAACTTGCATATTATAAAACTGATTAATCTTATTTTGCTAGCTATGTTTAATGCTTATTATGGTTCTCGCAGAATCTTTTTGCTGCCCTGGTCAATGGTAGGCGTCGGGAGAAGGTATCGCGCAGGCCGGTCCTCATTTTCCGATTGAAGAGGAGTAGGCCCAAGCAACATAATTCCTCGGACTGCGGCGTCTTCCTCTGCATGTACATGGATTACATTTGCCGGTCTGAGAGCCTCAAGAAGACTGTCTGGAGCGAAGAATGCATACAAGACTTTAGGTATAGGATTGCTTGGCAAATTATGAATGGCCGGCCTAGAGCTATTAGGTTTATTGTAAATCCGTGTAAGGAACATCATTCCTGCGAGAGATGATGTTCCCCAATTCACATTGTAACGTTACAACACTTTTTTAACCCAAAAAATTTATTGAATGCGATTGATTTTATTGACCAATATGATTTAACGGTGGGAAACCAAGTGTTGGATATCTGTCTATCTGCAGGGCAAGTGTTCAAAAAATAACAAAGTGATCGATAATATGTGTATCTGCGGGGCCGTCCGCTACATAGTATAGCGGACGCAGAGAAGTGAACCAAAACCAAAAAAAAAAAAACTAAGTGTTGGGGTCTGCGGGGCCGTCCGCTACATAGTATAGCGGACGCAGAGAAGTGAACCAAAACCAAAAAAAAACTAAGTGTTGTAGGGGGGGCCGTCCGCTACATAGTATAGCGGACGCAGAGAAGTGAACCAAAACCAAAAAAAAACAAAACTAAGTGTTGTAGGGGGGCCGTCCGCTACATAGTATAGCGGACGCAGAGAAGTGAACCAAAACCAAAAAAAAACTAAGTGTTGTAGGGGGGTATTCTGCGGGGCCGTCCGCTACATAGTATAGCGGACGCAGAGAAGTGAACCAAAACCAAAAAAAAACTAAGTGTTGTAGGGGGGTATTCTGCGGGGCGTCCGCTACATAGTATAGCGGACGCAGAGAAGTGAACCAAAACCAAAAAAAAACTAAGTGTTGTAGGGGGGTATTCTGCGGGGCCGTCCGCTACATAGTATAGCGGACGCAGAGAAGTGAACCAAAACCAAAAAAAAACTAAGTGTTGTAGGGGGTATTCTGCGGGCCGTCCGCTACATAGTATAGCGGACGCAGAGAAGTGAACCAAAAACAAAAAAAACTAAGTGTTGTAGGGGGGTATTCTGCGGGGCCGTCCGCTACATAGTATAGCGGACGCAGAGAAGTAAACCAAAACCAAAAAAAAACTAAGTGTTGTAGGGGGGTATTCTGCGGGGCCGTCCGCTACATAGTATAGCGGACGCAGAGAAGTGAACCAAAACCAAAAAAAACTAAGTGTTGTAGGGGGGTATTCTGCGGGGCTGTCCGCTACATAGTATAGCGGACGCAGAGAAGTGAACCAAAACCAAAAAAAAACTAAGTGTTGTAGGGGGGTATTCTGCGGGGCCGTCCGCTACATAGTATAGCGGACGCAGAGAAGTGAACCAAAAACAAAAAAAACTAAGTGTTGTAGGGGGGTATTCTGCGGGGCCGTCCGCTACATAGTATAGCGGACGCAGAGAAGTAAACCAAAACCAAAAAAAAACTAAGTGTTGTAGGGGGGTATTCTGCGGGGCCGTCCGCTACATAGTATAGCGGACGCAGAGAAGTGAACCAAAACCAAAAAAAAACTAAGTGTTGTAGGGGGGGTATTCTTTAATACCTTAGGTTTCTAATGTTGTGCTGCGCAGTGTAGCGGACAGTGTAAGAAATCACGTATAAAAAAATGATTGTAAAGGTTATTACAAACGAGTCATTACTAAAATATTATTACAAAATGTCCGACACTTTTGATGGCTCATAAAAGATTATTACAAAATATTCAGTACACTAAAGTTCCACTGCAGCTTGTTCGTCCTCATCCTCGGCATCATCTTCTTCCCCGTCTTGCAAAGGCACTGGACTTATCCCCAGTGCCTTGTAATGGTTCCGCTTGTCGTGGTCTGTCATTTTGTTGCACAATGCACACCTTCTTAGCTTTTTTGGTTGAGTTGCCGTCTCAATAGAGCTTTTCATCCGCGTAGATCTCTTGCGGCCTTTCGTTTGCGATATAATTGGATCCGAAGGCCGGATATCATTGTCGGCTCCCTCCCCCGGCTCGTCATCTTCTGATCCCGTCGTAGGCTCGGTGTCAACCGCATTGCTGACTGAAGCTGCTTCCAATTGGTCGACGATGGGCTCTTGCTGCTGAGCTACCTCGAGGAGATGTTTATATCCGACCATTGTAGCAGCACCCTTTACGGACAAACGGGTGAACATCGTCACCAGATGATTATACCGCAACGTCTCTGATTCTTCAAAGTCAGTATACGGGTGCTCCGGAAAGGAAATGGTACCGTGCAACCTGTTTGCACCTTTCGTCCAACGTGGCAGGACGTATTTATCGGGGATTGTCCTGATATTCTTCTGTGTGAAAAACCGCAGAATGTGTCTACACAGGATGCCATGGAACTCAAACTTCTTACAAACACATGTCACCGAGTCCGTCAATGTGTCGTGGGTCACCGTATAAATTCTGCGCAGCTTCTCAGGGACGAGGTCATTCACGAGCGAATAAACCTTGTACTCACGCGACGACTTTTCTGCCACCTTATATATACTGTATCGGCCCGATTTTTGCAGCTCTACTTGGTATAGCAGGAAGATCTCCTTCGTATAGACTTTGGCACCGTTCAGCTCCAGCGGGGTCTCAAGCAACCTTCTCCTTTGCTTGTACGTGGTTGCAAAGTCTGCAGCCCTTTCTTTCACGAACAACGACGCAACCGCTTTTTGTGCTGATGTGACGAAACTCTTCAAATTGGTAGCTGTACCCACATAATTATCGAACGTGGCATTCATAGATTCACTCCTGCCCGTCGTTTTCATGCCCGCAGAAAAATGACTTCTCGTGTAAACACCAATCCATTGCTCTTTGAGCCCGTACAAGTGCTGGAGCCACTCGTTGTCTTGCAATGAGTAATCCCGAACAAGCTTTTCCCACCTCTCCTCGAATTCCTCAATCGTTAATGACTTGAGGACGCATTTGTCAAAATCCTGTTTAAAGTCTGGATACTTTGCGTACATGTGATGCAGACGTTCAGGGTATTTGTTGCTTATGTGCCAAGTGCACAAGTTGTGTCGAGTATCTGGGAAGACGGTAGCAATAGCCTTCTTCATTGCCAAATCTTGATCGGTGATGATAACAGTCGGTGCTTTGAAGTTCATTGCTTCCAGCCACACCCTAAACAACCATTCAAAAGAACTCTCGCTCTCGTCCCTTAACAAGGCGAACCCGAACAGGATGGAGTGATAATGATGATTGACGCCCGTGAAAGGAGCGAACGGCATCGAGTACTTGTTGGTACGGTATGTGGTGTCGAAAGTCACGACATCCCCAAAATGCTTATAAGCTAGCCTCGAACGACCGTCGACCCAAAAAATTGTGCTAACTCGATGCTCGTCGTCAAGTTTATAGTCGAAGGTAAACTGCGGGTCCTCCATCTGCATCCGTTTCAATAGGCTCATTGTCGCTTGCGCATCATTGAGGTCATACGCGGCTCGTCTATGGGTTCGGACCGCGTTACGAACGTCTGTCGTGTTAAAGTTTAAATTTTGAATTCCCCCAGCCTGTTCAGCAAGAACATTAATCATGTCGGTAGGTCCTAGCCGCGCATCGCTCATTGTGTGAATTAGGCTCCTCGCGACCTTACCCATCTTCTTGTGTTGATGCATCTGACTCACCTTAGAAGGGGTTACTAACGGGTGATTGTGTGCCAGTTCCAGGCTGGTAATAAGCCAATGATCTTGTTTGGCTTTATAGCTTACGAACATCTTGACCTGGCAATTCGTGCGCGCAAAGCAATCCCGTCTTCTCCGCGCATACCCTATTTCGTCATCATCACTGTCATCGTTGCCTACGCGTGTCTCATTTTGCACTGGGTTTCTGCCCCTATGACACTCGTATAAGCGAGAGCATATCCTTTTCGATACGCTGCTTGTTCTTGTAGTTTTTATTCTAATGCCAAAACCAACCCTCAATGAATAAGCTCGAAAACATTCTCCAGCTTCTTCCAACGTTTGAAAGGTTCGTCCTAGATACGGATCACTAGCATCTACGGGGGTGCTGGAGCTCGACACGAAATCAGACATTGTGAAAAAGACCTATGTAGAAATAGAATACGCTTATTATCTCAAAATTATCTTGACGATTAGACCGATTTAGGATACCATATACATAATCTCAAAAGTGTCTCCTATTTTGCTAATTATATATTTACTGAACATAACAAATTAAAATTACTAAGATAAACGGTAGCAAGATCACAAACTTTACCTTGCTTGAGTGATGCTTGAACCAAGTGTGTTACTCCAAGAAAAGCTTGAAGGGTGCTGAAAATGGAAGCAAGTGAATCTGAAAGCCCCGCAAAAATTTTGCTGAAAGAGCCGAGTTAGGGAGACTTTCTAGGCGACCAGGGGACAGTTCTCGGGGCTCACGCCCGAGACTTTATAGGCGACCGAGGGGACAGGCCCTGACATGTGTCAGCCTAGAGATCGTCCGCCATACAGTATGGCGGACGCCTTTTTCCTGACACATGTCAGGAACAGAAAGGCGTCCGCGAGACAGTCTCGCGGACATGGGAGGAGGGCAAAAAGGTAAAACTCCCGTCCGCGAGACAGTATGGCGGACGGGGATCAGTTTTGGAAAGGCGCGATCTGGACCGTCCATCTTTCAGGATGGACGGTCAGATCGCGCTAGCAACTTAACTCCATTTGCTAGCGCTATCAATGGATCAGCTCCCATATATATATATATATATATATATATATATATATATATATATATATATATATATATA